>JAGXJF010003296.1:0-123307 GCA_019208055.1 Stipa capillata | reverse complement strand
GCGGCGGACGCGCGCGGTGGTTGAGCGCGGTGGACGACGTCGTCGCGGCGGACGCGTTGTTACGGACCCGGAATCCACATATGATTAGGGGAACGCGAGGTCGCCAAGGACCGAAGGACTCGTCAGCCCGATGGCACGGTACCTGCGCCGTACGCACCGAGGGGGAACGATCCGACACCCGCCACGTGCGAGCCGGCCGAAAGCGACCAATCTTCCCAGAACCACATATGGATCCCTGATCCAGTGAAGGGGTAATACCGCGTGATAAGTCTGCGCTTCGCGATAGTCATAGGAGGACTAGAGCTCGGGATATACGTCCCCTCAACCTAACCTAGCCACGATGTGCGACTCTGGGAGGATCCAGCTCTGCTCTGCCGTCAGCGCGAGGCGTGACGGTCGTAGGAGGCTTAGCAAGTACGGGACGAATCCCCTGGATCAACTCAGCCCAAAGCTACACAGGACTAGTGGTTCGCTCACCTCTGCCATCACGAAACGCAATCCTAGCACACAATACTACCGCTGCACAGTTGTCCACATACTTCATCACATACACGCATTGTACATGGACAACCACAAGTAACAGCTCGGATATCACAACAAAGCTCTACAAATACGATATTACTAGTAACTGTCCACGATGGGACAACACATTACATCATTCGGCTATAACCGAAAACATATCCGAGTACGGAGTATTTAAACAACAGCGGAAGCAAAGTAAATGAATCCCACAGCGGCATAGTGACTGCTGCCCAAAAACTACAACCTATCCCATGAATCGAACACTACCGAGGAAACCATGCAATCAGGCATCGTCGAAGAACTCCTCGACCACTGGCTCACCTGCAATGATCTAGGATAGTCCTAGGTGAGTACGAAGGTACTCGCAAGACTTATTCGTGCTTGATTAAATGTCCTACTCATACTAGTACAGCAGCAATTAAACATGATGCTTCTCAGAGTAACAATATACGAATTAACAACATAGCATCAATAGAGGGAAGTAAATACAAGTCATGTAACAGACTGATTCAGGGTACAAACATATAGTAAACGAATCACCACCAGATCCAAACCACAATCCCAATTCCATTGGGGAGTCCATGAGTACAATCCAAACGAATCCCCATTTAACATATATCCAAATCAATTAGGGCAGCCCCTAAGTCAAATCCAATCGGTCCATCATACACACATTTTCATTTAATCTCTCGGACCGTTACAGGCAATCGATCACCCTGAGTGTAAAGAGTGACTTACCCCTTGGAGGTTGCAAGGCTCTCAAGGGTCTCAGTCTTACCTCAACTACACCCCAGCCTCGATTCCGCTAACGTCCACGCGTGACAAGGGGAGTTATCATGATGGAGTTACCTCAGAGTTGGTATCGCGACAACTTCTTACACCTAGTCGCACCAGTCTCCTTTAATGATACCAACATTTATCCATCTGACACTTTCCCTTCGGCTCTCACATCTCACCTTAGTAGGTTTCAAGTAATTAGTACACCGGGTTAAATGCAACCATATCTAAACCTAACTCATCGCATATCCTAGTCATGCTAGTTCAATCGAATCCGACCACCATTTCAGAACGACAATCCACACATCAACATATAGGTAAGTAAAACAGGTACTGGACAAATAGAAGATGCAACAAGCTCTGCTTGCCTTGCTCGAACTGTTCCTGATCTGGAGTGGAGTCGTGAGCCTGGAGGTCTCCTTCTTCGGGCTCTGAAGCGAGCGATACCGGAAAAACACAATAAAAGAATACTTTACAACCAGCATGTATGCATGAATGATTGACGAGGGATGCATGTGCCTAAGATGGGTGGTGGTTGCCGAAAGGTTTATTACTACGTATATGACTCTATGTTAGCTCATCGGAGGGTGGTGTGAAAGCTAGAATGCATGCATGACAGTTTTTACGGTGCATCGGGCAGTTAGGGTTACTTTTACTAGTGGCAGTGCACGGCGATGTGTTAAGAGGTTGATATTATGGGAGTACTCCAAGGCCTGAGTTTAACACAACTGGAAAGATCTGATTTGGAGTTAGGGTCATCGGATTAGGGTTTATCAACGAACGGCATTTAAAGAGGAACTACGATTTCGTATTTAACTGGACCTACAGACCAAGTGCAAACATTGAAATCTATTTGAACCAGATCGTGAGGAATTTCACGAGGCTGTTGGATATATATATAAATCTATTGAAAATGGAGCTGTTGTTCAAAGTTACGCTATTCCAACAATCGTCGGAAACCCTAACCGTGCATGTATGTCGATTATTTTCAATTGCAAGTTCGGGTGAATACTACTACACCTAACAGAGGGTCATGGCTTGAAGGGTTGGGATTTCAGTAGGGCTCGGTGATATGAAACTAACGCAGCTGGAATCACATAATTTGGAGCTAGGGTTGTCAAGTTACGACCTATCGAACTAAAACATCGTACGCACAGGGACGAACTAAATCCAACCCCAAATCCATCAGGATTACAAGTTTAAATTTTAGATTTGTGTTTCAGCCACGTCGTAGAAAATCTCTCAAGGTTTCCAGAATGGTAAAGTTTGCCCAAATCCGATCTACGGTTTGAAAGATATCGCGTTTCAAAGTTTATCGGATTTTGAGACTAAACCTAACCCTAATCAGATGAAATCCTAATTGCTAGGTGTACCCAAACAAACCCTCTCCCTCTCTCTGTGCTCCAGCACTGCCTCACTAAGCCCACCCGAGGAAAGCTACACAGAATTTTCTACTCCTAAAACATCCCCCAACTGACAAGTGGAGCCCACTGTCAGTTGGGGTGGGCTTGGGAACCACCGAGTCTTGCCACGTGCCCTATTCTCCTCTCTCTCTCACATTCTCTCTCTCCCTCTCACTTTCTCTCTCGGTCCCGGCAGCATCCTTCGCCGGAGCTCATCGGAGAAAGGGGCCCGGGCACTACAGGGAGCGGCGGGACCGGAGGGAAGCGGCGATCGGCCGGGAGCTCACCCTGTGGCTGATGCAGGGCACGGGAGGACGCCGGAGGCCGGGGAGGAGTCCACCACGGGGTTGACGGAGGTGGTGGCCGGAGCTACGCCGACGGGAAGCCCAGCTCGGACTGAGCAGAACAGAGGGGAAAACGGGTTAGGGGAGGAAAAGGGGAAACCCTAGAGCGAGGAAAAGGGGCTCCGAGGCACCGGAGAAGCGGTGAGTACTCGCCGGGGTGGAGGCCGGGGCTGGGGAAGACGGCGGCGCGGCGTAGATGGAGCTAGGGTTTCGGGCTAGGGTTGTTCCGACCGTGGGGAGAGTGAGGGAGCAATCGGGGCTGTCGGGGAGGCTTTTATGGGCGGCGGGGCTGGTCGGAAGGGTGGAGCGCCGCCCCGCTCGGCCTCTGACCGGCGGCGACGTGGAGCGAACGCGCTGACCGGCGGGCCCCGCAGACCGAGGGAGGGAGAAGGCGCAGAGGGCCGAGGCGCTTCCTGGAGGTGGAGGCGGAAAGGGGAATGGGGAGGCGGATTTTGGGGGCTGCGGGGTTAGGTGGGCTGGCCCGCCCGGGCGTATGGGCCTCGGCCCATACGCTGGCCCCCTTTTTGTTAATTTCTTTTAATTTTCTTATCAACAGCACACTGTTTGCGTTATTTTATGTGCAAATATGGCTTCAAAAATTATGAAATTTTAGAGGAGGTTTAAAGCATTACAAGAGACCTACTGTAGGGATTTGAGGTGATTTGGGGCTAATTTGCCCTAGGTTCCAGTTCAATTCGACTTTTGACCTAAATGTACTTTAGAATTGCGATTAGGTCCTTTGGGTCTTCTAAGAATTTTTAAGTCTCTCCAGGGTGTGTCAAGAGGCATGTGGGGCCCACTGGGCAACTTTGGATTGGTCTGGGGTTTCGTTTGACCTAACGGTTAACTCAATTTCACTTCTGACCTAATTCGGGGTTTGCGTGGCAACTAGGCCTTGTGGTCCTTCGAGCCTTTCTAATACCTAGGTGGGGCTAGGGTTTGCATGATCGGGCCAAACAATATGATTTTGCAACCTTTCATCCACAGGACTTTGACCTAGTCGACGTATTACGATCTAGCCTCCTTCTCTCAATTGCTTTCTAGCCCTGGGTTTAAGGGCTCGGGAAAGAAGTCCGGAAAGAAGAGAGGAGAGGAGGTTAATAGAGGGGTTCACCACGGGGTTCACTGGTCACGTCCTCATGCTGATGTTGGAATGACTATTTGATACTTCAATAAATTGATTGGTGTTTGCAATAATTCCACTGAGGATGAGATATGTACATATTCTATAAAGTTTCATCATACTTTATCTCAGTTAAATAAGGTGGGTGTTTTCATGCGGGAATATGATGACATGTATGCGTGCATGCGAGGAAAACCCTAATTGCCGAATCGGGGTATTACAAAACCTACCCCCCTTAAAAAGATCTCGACCCGAGATCTCTAACGTTCGGCAAACAAAGATGAGAGCTCGGTCCTAAGCCAATCTTCAGGTTTCCCACTTAGCTTCATCTTCGGTGTGGTTGCTTCATCGGATTTCGAAGAGCTGGACGGTACGGTTCCTGGTTTTATGCTCCTTCCTTCAAGAGGTCTTCCTGTAGTTCTTCCATCGTGGGGTCAAGGAGGGGTTACAACACACCTGCTGGTTTCTGATACTCAACCTTGACCAGGTGACCTAAGTCACACTTTGTATCAAAATAACAACGGAGGTCTTGGTACATCTTTATGCATACCGGAATAGATGGATAACGGGGATCCATGTGTTTCATGGAAGATTAGGTCCTTACGTTGCTGATGACAAGTCGTGGATCACTAGTTGACTTCTACACCAGTTCTGGAAAGAGAAAACCAGATCAAGTATTATTTTCGATTATAACCGTATTCTGGGAGAGTAAGAGAGTGCGAGGACCTTGCCAGTCCTGCAATTTCAGAATTCAAGATCGTTGGTTGAGTGGGAGGGGCCATGACGACTAGCTATCCCTATTCCAACGAGGCTGAGGAAGACAGCGAGGGTAGAGATTTCGAAGCAATTGAAGTATCTGTTTATGATTACTTGGGGAGAAAGATCAGGAATAGGTTGGACATCTGAAGGGTTTTCCAGATTCCAACTAGGGTATCCGAAGACCTTGGGTAGCTAGGATAACGCGGATGCACCTTAATGGATGGGCTGCGTCACTTTAATCCTCGAAACTTGTCACTGCACCGACAGATTGGTGCTATTAGGTATATCTATCCTTTTCTTCTGTCGTTTACCTCTCTCTTTATTCGGTCGTTCGTTCGACTTCCTTACCTCCGCTTTCTCTATACCATCCTTCATATGGGGTTTAGGGTGAATTATGATGCGAAATATTCTTGATTTGGCTGTTAAGCTAGATTCTCTAGAATCTTTGTTGTATTTTCTCAGTAAAAACAAGAAGGTAAGTATTGTTGTAATTAACTGGGTGGTGAGGATCAGGAGATGACGGAGTCCATCGGGCACCATACCTAAGGGTTTTTGTGCCCCGATTCAGGTTTGGAAACGGGTGAGGATGTCATCCATAGGGATGACCACAAAATGATTGGATTACTCATGGATAAGGGATCCAGGAGGTGGGAGGTGTCCTGACGAGGGCTAAGTCACGAACGTTACTTCTTTGCTGGAGTCGGCGATACGGGGTACTGAGTTTTCGGTGCTGTCTACCTTAACCTGGAGCCTGGTCAACCAATCTAGATTTTATATAACAGTGAGTTTTCTTAATCCAGGTACCATCACATGGGTTAAAAACAAGTTCTTACTCATCTCAATCTTAACATCCTCATATACTAGTTTGATTTTTAACTCCGGTTCGGGGATGGCAACAATGCGGAAATAACGCAATGCTAGTAATGGGACCTAATTATCGAGTGCAAACTTGGTTAATGCGAGGGATGGGATGCTTCGGAATCAAAAGGTGATGATGGGAGTCAAGTTAACAGGGGGCGTACCCAACACTTCCTCCAGTGTATCTTGCGCTTCTTCGGCGGTGACATAGTTCACTCTGCCACGGCCGGGAACTTGGGGCTTGTTAGGGACGGGACCCTAGCTTGAGAGCCTGCACCTGACTGTACTTGCTGCACCTTGGGGGCAAAAGCATGTCCTGTACGTGGTTGGTGACAACCGCTTGCGAAGTGTCCCCATTTTCCGCAGTTTAAAACACTGCACCTTACTTAGGTCGAATGACGATCGCGGTCGTCCGTTCTGGGGACGAGGCTGGTGTCCTTGTGGTTGAGGGCGAGAAGCATAACCTTGTGGCCTTGGTGGATACTGTCCTGCAGTACGAGGTGGTTGTGGCTGCCACACCCTTGGCTTCTGCGAACTGGTGGCAGCAGCTCTCATCGCCTCTCTTTCACGCTTACGGTCTTGTCGAGGGCTAACTCTTTGGCCTCCACTGTGATGGCCTTATTTACCAAGTACTGAAAGTCTCGCACGTCAACCGTGGCTAACTTAGCTTGCATCTCTTCACTTAACTTCCCCATGAACTTTTCTATCTTATCCTCGTCGGTGGATACTTCGCGAGGTGCATATCGCGCTAAGTGGTTGAATCATGGAGAAAACTCTAGTACCGACTTCTTTCCTTGTCGGAGGTCACGAAACTCCTCCTTCTTCAGGGCCATGATACCTTCGGGGATGTGGAATTCACGAAAGCCTTTCCGGAATTCAGCCCAAGTGACCACATGGCCTTCAGCTTGCATGGCGAGGAAGTTTTCCCACCAATCTGCGGCGGCTCCTTCAAGGTAGTGGGAGGCATAGCTGACCTTGTCAGCCTCCACACATTGGGCTAGCTGAAGCTTCCTTTCAATCGTGCGGATCCAATTGTCAGCTTCAAGAGGGTCATCGGCCCGATCAAAAGTAGCTGGTCTTGTTCTCTGAAAGTCAGAGAGACTGCTTCTGACTTGACCACCTCCTGCCCCTTGGTTACGCGCTATCTGCTCTAAGATCCGGTTCTGGGTGACCATCAGATCGGCAATGTTGGGTTGCTGGGGTGGGGGTGGCACTTCTTCTTCTTCACGCTCACGACGCCCGCGAGCAGCTCCATGGGTTCCAGATGCCATGCTGCTGAAGTCAGAAGACACCGGATGAGGTAAAGGAGGTGGAAACTTGGGGAAAACAAGGATATTTCCACAAGGGTATATCAAGGTAACCAAAGATATGGCACATCGTTTCATACACACTTTCACGGGAAAATGAGGCACAAAGGAATTGCAAGGAAGGTTGATGCTGACACACGAACGTATTAATACGATCAACAAGGTTCATACAAAGGTTGCGGTTTAGATCGCCCTCTGGTGAAATAAACGGGTGATGTTCCAAAATTGCAGCCATGGATGCCCAATTACAATTCTCCAAAAGATACCCTAAATCCTGACATCATGGGTTTCACCTTACATCCAAAATACAAATCACACTAAGGACTATATGGAGCTCCCGCACTACGGCGACGAATCTCGTAGATCTCCAAATCGTCAGGGAGAGGAAGCGGAGTGTGGAACAACGGAATCCCATGTCCATGCGGAGGGAGGACAGTGGGGACACGTCGGGTGCTGCCCGCCAACGTCCTGGAACGTAGAATATCAGGGCGAAATCCAAGCTCTACTCCGCCCACCGACGGGTAGTGGTACTCCCATGGACCAATGTCATAGACCGAGTAGATGCCTTCGCCGGTCCAGAAGTGTGGAGGGGGAGCAAAGAAATGTGCTTGATGCTGCGCGAGCTGCAGAGAGATGATGAGACGGTGTCGATACCGCCTTAACTCGAAACCACGGGCTCGATACGCCGTGTCCAAGGTTCGGACAAGACGCCCCAAGTGGGCCAAGGCCACATTGGGTTCCCGGGTGAAGTCTTCATATGGAGCCACTTCCTCCATCGGAGTGTGTGCCGGGAAGTAGACGAAGGGGCCTTCGGCAAGGCCCGGAAGCTCGTAGCGAAGATGACAGATGGCTGAGTAGGCCGCATCCTGCACGGCAGACTCCAACTCGGCTCCATATCCGTTGAAGAAGCATGGCTGATGTGGAGGGTCACTGTCGCGTGGGTTGATGAACACGCGTGCCCGATACTCATACAGGCCAAACCCTAAGTCGGCTCTATGTATCAGGTACTCCGGGAGGTATGGAAATCCAAGTCTCGGAGCATATACAGGAGTACTTCTGGGAATCCATCAACATCCAGGGCATGGGTGGCATGCATCAGCTGTGGGGAATCCATCTGACAGAGTAGGCAACAGGGTTAAGGTCAGTCACAAGCACAAAACCAAAGCGACAGGGGAGAGGTCTCAGAACTAAGAGCGGGGAGGATAAGGAATAAAAAGCAGTCTACTTACTAGTTTTAAATATAGGGTTTAAGTTTTCAAATAGTTTTCTCGACATTGCCGAGTCCTAACTAACGACCACCTGCAATTGGCTTCCTACGGTCAGCTCGGCTCTGATACCAAGCTGTCACGGACCCGGAATCCACATATGATTAGGGGAACGCGAGGTCACCAAGGACCGAAGGACTCGTCAGCCCGGTGGCACGGTACCTGCGCCGTACGCACCGAGGCGGAACGATCCGACACCCGCCACGTGCGAGCCGGCCGGAAGCGACCAATCTTCCCAGAACCACATATGGATCCCTGATCCAGTGAAGGGGTAATACCGCGTGATAAGTCTGCGCTCCGCGATAGTCATAGGAGGACTAGAGCTCGGGATATACATCCCCTCAACCTAACCTAGCCACGATGTGCGACTCTGGGAGGATCCAGCTCTGCTCTGCCGTCAGCGCGAGGCGTGACGGTCGTAGGAGGCTTAGCAAGTACGGGACGAATCCCCTGGATCAACTCAGCCCAAAGCTACACAGGACTAGTGGTTCGCTCACCTCTGCCATCACGAAACGCAATCCTAGCACACAATACTACCGCTGCACAGTTGTCCACATACTTCATCACATACACGCATTGTACATGGACAACCACAAGTAACAGCTCGGATATCACAACAAAGCTCTACAAATACGATATTACTAGTAACTGTCCACGATGGGACAACACATTACATCATTCGGCCATAACCGAAAACATATCCGAGTACGGAGTATTTAAACAACAGCGGAAGCAAAGTAAATGAATCCCACAGCGGCATAGTGACTGCTGCCCAAAAACTACAACCTATCCCATGAATCGAACACTACCGAGGAAACCATGCAATCAGGCATCGTCGAAGAACTCCTCGACCACTGGCTCACCTGCAATGATCTAGGATAGTCCTAGGTGAGTACGAAGGTACTCGCAAGACTTATTCGTGCTTGATTAAATGTCCTACTCATACTAGTACAGCAGCAATTAAACATGATGCTTCTCAGAGTAACAATATACGAATTAACAACATAGCATCAATAGAGGGAAGTAAATACAAGTCATGTAACAGACTGATTCAGGGTACAAACATATAGTAAACGAATCACCACCAGATCCAAACCACAATCCCAATTCCATTAGGGAGTCCATGAGTACAATCCAAACGAATCCCATTTAACATATATCCAAATCAATTAGGGCAGCCCCTAAGTCAAATCCAATCGGTCCATCATACACACATTTTCATTTAATCTCTCGGACCGTTACAGGCAATCGATCACCCTGAGTGTAAAGAGTGACTTACCCCTTGGAGGTTGCAAGGCTCTCAAGGGTCTCAGTCTTACCTCAACTACACCCCAGCCTCGATTCCGCTAACGTCCACGCGTGACAAGGGGAGTTATCACGATGGAGTTACCTCAGAGTTGGTATCGCGACAACTTCTTACACCTAGTCGCACCAGTCTCCTTTAATGATACCAACATTTATCCATCTGACACTTTCCCTTCGGCTCTCACATCTCACCTTAGTAGGTTCAAGTAATTAGTACACCGGGTTAAATGCAACCATATCTAAACCTAACTCATCGCATATCCTAGTCATGCTAGTTCAATCGAATCCGACCACCATTTCAGAACGACAATCCACACATCAACATATAGGTAAGTAAAACAGGTACTGGACAAATAGAAGATGCAACAAGCTCTGCTTGCCTTGCTCGAACTGTTCCTGATCTGGAGTGGAGTCGTGAGCCTGGAGGTCTCCTTCTTCGGGCTCTGAAGCGAGCGATACCAGAAAAACACAATAAAAGAATACTTTACAACCAGCATGTATGCATGAATGATTGACGAGGGATGCATGTGCCTAAGATGGGTGGTGGTTGCCGAAAGGTTTATTACTACGTATATGACTCTATGTTAGCTCATCGGAGGGTGGTGTGAAAGCTAGAATGCATGCATGACAGTTTTACGGTGCATCGGGCAGTTAGGGTTACTTTTACTAGTGGCAGTGCACGGCGATGTGTTAAGAGGTTGATATTATGGAGTACTCCAAGGCCTGAGTTTAACGCAACTGGAAAGATCCGATTTGGAGTTAGGGTCATCGGATTAGGGTTTATCAACGAACGGCATTTAAAGAGGAACTACGATTTCGTATTTAACTGGACCTACAGACCAAGTGCAAACATTGAAATCTATTTGAACCAGATCGTGAGGAATTTCACGAGGCTGTCGGATATATATAAAATCTATTGAAAATGGAGCTGTTGTTCAAAAGTTACGCTATTCCAACAATCGTCGGAAACCCTAACCATGCATGTATGTCGATTATTTTCAATTGCAAGTTCGGGTTGAATACTACTACACCTAATAGAGGGTCATGGCTTGAAAGGGTTGGGATTTCAGTAGGGCTCGGTGATATGAAACTAACGCAGCTGGAATCACATAATTTGGAGCTAGGGTTGTCAAGTTACGACCTATCGAACTAAAACATCGTACGCACAGGGACGAACTAAATCCAACCCAAATCCATCAGGATTACAATTTTAAATTTTAGATTTGTGTTTCAGCCACGTCGTAGAAAATCTCTCAAGGTTTCCAGGATGGTAAAGTTTGCCCAAATCCGAGCTACGGTTTGAAAGATATCGCGTTTCGAAGTTTATCGGATTTTGAGACTAAACCCTAACCCTAATCAGATGAAATCCTAATTGCTAGGTGTACCCAAACAAACCCTCTCCCTCTCTCTGCGCTCCAGCACTGCCTCACTAAGCCCACCCGAGGAAAGCTACACAGAATTTTCTACTCCTAAAACATCCCCCAACTGACAAGTGGAGCCCACTGTCAGTTGGGGTGGGCTTGGGAACCAACCGAGTCTTGCCACGTGCCCTATTCTCCTCTCTCTCTCACATTCTCTCTCTCCCTCTCACTTTCTCTCTCGGGTCCGGCAGCATCCTTCGTCGGAGCTCATCGGAGAAAGGGGGCCCGGGCACTACAGGGAGCGGCGGGACCGGAGGGAAGCGGCGATCGGCCGGGAGCTCACCCTGGTGGCTGATGCAGGGCACGGGAGGACGCCGGAGGCCAGGGAGGAGTCCACCACGGGGTTGACGGAGGTGGTGGCCGGAGCTACGCCGACGGGAAGCCCAGCTCGGACCTGAGCAGAACAGAGGGGAAAACGGGTTAGGGGAGGAAAAGGGGAAACCCTAGAGCGAGGAAAAGGGGCTCCGAGGCACCAGAGAAGCGGCGAGTACTCGCCGGGGTGGAGGCCGGGGCTGGGGAAGACGGCGGCGCGGCGTAGATGGAGCTAGGGTTTCGGGCTAGGGTTGTTCCGACCGTGGGGAGAGTGAGGGAGCAATCGGGGCTGTCGGGGAGGGCTTTTATGGGGCGGCGGGGCTGGTCGGAAGGGTGGAGCGCCGCCCCGCTCGGCCTCTGACCGGCGGCGACGTGGAGCGAACGCGCTGACCGGCGGGCCCCGCAGACCGAGGGAGGGAGAAGGCGCAGAGGGCCGGAGGCGCTTCCTGGGAGGTGGAGGCGGAAAGGGGGAATGGGGAGGCGGATTTTGGGGGCTGCGGGGTTAGGTGGGCTGGCCCGCCCGGGCGGTATGGGCCTCGGCCCATACGCTGGCCCCCTTTTTGTTAATTTCTTTTAATTTCTTATCAACAGCACACTGTTTGCATTATTTTATGTGCAAATATGGCTTCAAAAATTATGAAATTTTTAGGAGAGGTTTAAAGCATTACAAGAGACCTACTGTAGGGATTTGAGGTGATTTGGGGCTAATTTGCCCTAGGTTCCAGTTCAATTCGACTTTTGGCCTAAATGTACTTTAGAATTGCGATTAGGTCCTTTGGGTCTTCTAAGAATTTTTAAGTCTCTCCAGGGTGTGTCAAGAGGGCATGTGGGGCCCACTGGGCAACTTTGGATTGGTCTGGGGTTTCGTTTGACCTAACGGTTAACTCAATTTCACTTCTTGACCTAATTCGGGGTTTGCGTGGCAACTAGGCCTTGTGGTCCTTCGAGCCTTTCTAATACCTAGGTGGGGCTAGGGTTTGCATGATCGGGGCCAAACAATATGATTTTGCAACCTTTCGTCCACAGGGACTTTGACCTAGTCGACGTATTACGATCTAGCCCTCCTTCTCTCAATTGCTTTCTAGCCCTGGGTTTAAGGGCTCGGGAAAGAAGTCCGGGAAGAAGAGAGGAGAGGAGGTTAATAGAGGGGTTCACCAACGGGGTTCACTGGTCACTCCTCACGCTGATGTTGGAATGACTATTTGATACTTCAAATAAATTGATTGGTGTTTGCAATAATTTCCACTGAGGATGAGATATGTACATATTCTATAAAGTTTCATCATACTTTATCTCAGTTCAAATAAGGTGGGTGTTTTCATGCGGGAATATGATGACATGTATGCGTGCATGCGAGGAAAACCCTAATTATCGAATCGGGGTATTACACGCGTGCTGCGGACGCGCGCGGCGGACGGCCTCGTAGCGGCTGACGCGTGCGGCTGGCGAGCGTGGCACAGCGGACACGCGCGGCGGATGAGCGCGCCGGTCGACCTCTTCTTGGTGGACGCTAGCGGCGGATGAGCGCAGCGGATGACCTCGTCACGGCGGACGCGTGCGGCGGATGCGCGCGGTGGATGGCTCCATCGCGGCAGACGAGCGCGGCACGGCGGGCGCGCGTGGTGGATGAGCGCGGTGGACGACGTCATCGCGGCGGACGCGTGCGGTGAACGCGCACGGCGGACGACCTCGTTGCGGCGGACGCATGCGACGGACGAGCGCGGCACAGCAGGCGCGCGTGGCGGATGACCTCTTCACGGCGGACGCGTGCGGCGGACGAGCGCGGCACAACAGACGCGCGTGGCGAATGACCTCTTCGCGGGGGAAGCGTGCGGCGGACGAGCGCAGCGGACGACCTTGTCGCGGCAGACTCGTGCGGCGGATGCGCGTGGCGGACGGCCCCACAGCGGCAGACGAGCGCGGTGGATGAGTGCGGCGGATGGCCCCGTCGCGCCGGATGAGCGCGGCATGGTGGACACGCGTGGCGGCGAACCTCATCGCGGCGGATGAGTGCGGCACGGCGGACAACCTCATCGCAGCGGACGCGTGCGGCGGATGAGCACGGCACAGCGGACGCGCGTGGCGGATGACCTCTGCGCGGCAGACACGTGCGGCGGACGCGTGCGGCATGGCCGACACGCACGGCGGATGACCTCTTCGCGGCGGATGCACGCGGCAGACGAGCGCGGCACGACGGATGCGCGTGGCGGATGAGCACGGCGGATGACCTCGTCACGGCGGACGAGCACGGCGGATGAGCGCGGCGGATGGCCCCGTCGCGGTGGACGAGCGCAGCATGGCGGACGCGCGCGGCGAACGACGTCATCGCGGCGGACACGTGTGGCGAACGCGCGCGGCGGACAACCTCATCGTGGCGGACGCGTGCGGCGGACGAGCGCGGCACCACGGACGCGTGCGGCGGACACGTGCGGCGGAGGCGTGCGGCACGGCGGACACGCACGGCGGATGACCTCTTCGCGGCGGACGCGCGCGGCAGACGAGCGCGGCACGGCGGATGCGCGTGGCAGATTAGCGCGGCGGACGAGCGCAGCACGGCGGACGCGTGCGGCGGATGACGTCGTCACGGCGGACGTGCACGACAGATGACCCCTTCGCGGCAGACAAGCGCGGCATGGCGGACGCGGGTGGCGGATGAGCGCGGCAGACGATGGCGATGCCAACGACAAGCCCCTGATGTCACCGAGGACGGGCGTGGAGGATGCCAAATCTGAGAGCGTAGACGAGGGCGATGTTGATGACAAGCCCCTGGTGTCGCCGTCACGCAACATTTGGCTTAATTACAGCGCCTCCCTGAGCTCATTAGCTTCGCGCCCCAGGGTTTTGGCCTCCGTTTCGATGCGTGCTTCAGAGTTTGCCACGTTGATCACGGCCGCGGGGAGTCCAGCAGCCCGGACGTCGGCTGATGAGTCATCGGCTCGGAGGTTAGCGGCCGACGGGTTGTTGACACGGGCGCCGCTAAGCTCCATGGTGACGACCATGTTGTTCGTCCTTGCTTGACGCGTCGGGTTTGGTGCGCGGGGGACGATCGTCCTCCGCACACTCTCTTTGGCGCCATGGCTTTTCACTCGCGTCACCACGGACGGTGCCAACTGTCGTAGGTACGAGCCTAGACAGTAGATTTGTGGCACCCCCGGTTGGCTACAGCGACCTCCGGGCGTGCGAGGCGAGAACGAGCGAGAGCGATGCGCGAGACAGTTGACGACGTAAAGCTGAATTTGTATTAGGGCATGAATTTGAGAGCTTACAAAAGGGGAGAGTGAATGAAAAATGGATCCTTTGCCCTCTACCCCCAGGGGGCTATTTATAGGGGAAAGGGAGAAAAGTGTAAGATTACAGTTTTGCCCTCACATGAGAGAGAACTCATAAGGACATTATGGTCATTTTCCCATCCCTAGGGAATCCTAGGAGAATATTCCCGGGCATCTTCGGGAGAATCTTTGGGAGAATCTTTTGGAGAATGTGATGGCCTCGTGTGTGGGCTGAACGGAGAGCGGACTCGTCGGAGATAGTCCTAACGACGAAGAGTAGACTCGTCGGAGACAGTCCTGACGACGGAGAGCAGACTCATCGGAGACAGCCTTGACGCGGAGCGCGGGCTTGTTGGAGATAGCCCTGACGCGAAGTCCCGACACGAAGAGCGGGTTCGTCGGAGACAGTCTTGACGACAGAGAGTGTCGACGAAAACCTTGACAGTGTTGCAGTGATTCTAAACAACATCGATTCAGGGAAGCGCGGAAACCCTCATCCAACAGTTGTCTTCTTCACTTTGACTTGCAAGCTCAAGGTTTTTTAGTTGTGGTACTTGCAGAGTTTGCACCTAGTGGGGAGTGAGGCGGCTCCACAACACGAGCCCCTTGCTGATATGCGCACGTTGAGGGGTGCCGCTGACTTAATGGCATTCGTCTCAAGCCTCATGCGGCATCACCGCTAGTTGTTGGTGGAGATGGTCGAGTTGGCTAGCGTGTGAGTGCGCTTTGGTGGACGTAGCCCCTCGCGATGTCGTCTACAGTACTTGGCACCTTGCCTCCATGAGTGCATTGGTGGGCGTAGCCCCTCGCGATGGTGTGCACGGTACTTGGTACCTTGCCTCCCAATCAAAAAACTTTGCGTCACTCATCCTGGTGTGGGTGCAAGAAGTCACCTTATGACCTCATGTTCTCTTCTTGTATCAAATAGTTAGGTGTTGAATTTGGGCCCCTGCCATACAAAATGCATATGCATATCGGTATATTTTGTTTGCATGGGAGGCGGCTTGTGCTGGGGAGCGACAATGTTCGATTCATGTGGGGGGATGTTTCTTCTAGCCATCATGAGGGGGCTTTACACTTGACTCGTGAGTGGCATGGGTTGCATCCTGGCGCTTACGAGGAGGTTCGGGTGCTCGACTTACGCGGGGGAGATCATTCCTCCCGGCCAACACAAGTAGGCATTTTGCTTGACTCGTGCGGGAGAGATGGGGCTTCCCAGCGCACACGAGGAGGTTTAGGTGCTTGACTCATGCGGGGGAGATGTTTCCTCCCAACCAACGTGAGGAGGCTTTGCTTTTTTTTGCTCGAATCGTGTGGGGGAGATGGGGCTTCCCAGCGCACATGAGGAGGTTTAGGTGCTCGACTCACGCGGGGGAGATGTTTCCTCCTAGCCAACGTGAGGAGCCTTTTTTTGGCTCGAATCGTGTGGGGAGATGGGGCTTCCCAGTGCACACGAGGAGGTTTAGGTGCTCGACTCATGTGGGGGAGATGTCTCCTCCCAGCCAACGTGAGGAGGCTTTTTTTTGCTCAACTCGTGCGGGGGAGATGGGGCTTCCCACTGCACACGAGGAGGTTCCGGCTTTTTCAGGCGGGGCACACGATATGGGTAAGTAGACTTGGTGTGCACATTTGTCATGGTGGCCACATACGTATATATATGTCACGAGATGACTTTGACATTTGTTACAAGAACATGAAAAGGTCACGACGAGGCGACACTACTTGGGAAATCTAGCGACGGCAGACGCAGCGACACTTTGGAGGAATTTAAAAAGCATAAGTAAACATTGGGACCGATGCAATGGTCCTGGCCACGATTGGCCTACAAAATGGGTGAGATCTTCTCGAGCCCCTGATGGCTTCACACGTAGTATTTCTTCAAGTTGATGGTGTTCCAACTGTGCTTCAGCTCTTCACCATCGAGGGTCTTCAATCGAAATGAAGTTTGGCGCGACTGGTTAATGATCTCGTATGGCCCTGGCAGCCTCGGTTGTCACATCCTCCACCATGATCGTGGTTTCACTCGTCTCCGTGGAGGCCCCGATGCGTGAGGTCGTGGTCCTCATGGCGTTCCCGGCCTCAAGCTTGGTCACGATTGTCGTCATGCCTGGGGTGAGCGGGGGGTCGCTCGTTGTACTCGTCCACCTGGTGCACGTCGTGGTGGCGTGGCTGAGGATCATCATGAGCTGCTTTGGGGTGCTTGGCGGCCGCTAGTGCCCTGTTCCGCAGTTGGATTTCCCCTTCTTCTTTAAGCGCATACCTCTCCATGGTGTCGTACAAATTTTGGATGGTGGCTGGAGGGCTTCGGTCCAGCTTGGCACACAAGGCTGGGTTCCAGATGGACCTTCACGCGGCGGACCACACCCTTTCATCGGTGGTGCTGCGTATCTGACACTGCACGTTGGCGAAGCGCTTGTGAAATGCTTGAATGGTCTCTTGTGGTCCTACGACCAGTGCATAGAGGTCCGCCACTGTCACGGCCTTAGTCTTGTTTCCCTGGAAGCGCGAGTGTAGTAGCTAGCGGAGCTGCTCCCAGGAATATACCGAGCTGGTGGAAAGCGTGAGGTACCATGACCGTGCTATCCCAAAAAGCTTGAGGAGGAGGCTCTTTGCCATGGTGGCCTCATTTCCTCCTGCCGCAGACACGGCGGCCTCATATACACGGGTGAACTCGGCCGGATCGGTATCACCTGCGTAGCTCGGGAGGTTTGTGAGATGGAACTTGTGTGGCCACAGCTTTGCTTCGAGCCCAGGACTGAGGGGGCTTCGGTCATCGGTGATGTTGATGACTTCATGCCTCGCAGCGCACGTAGTTGGCATGGCGACGTACTCGTGGGCATCTTCCTCCGCATCCAGCAAGGCGTCAGTCTTGCGTAGGGTGGCGGGAGCCGCTTCACATTTTTGCCGAATTTTCGTCTGTAGTGCTTCCGCTTCCGAGGTTCCCGGCAGGGTGGTAGGCCTTGCACGTACAACCACCTCCCGCAAATGGCATTGTTGCTCCTCGGCGACTTGAGGGTTTGCTTGAACTTGCCCCATTGCCGCCATGCGTCCTAGTGCTTGCTGATGGCGAAGGGCATCGGCCGGTGGCGTCATAGGGTCGGGGGCCGGTCTTGCCATCGCTACCACTGCTACTTGTCGTGCGAGTACGTTGGCGGCCTCACGTAAGAGCGCCTCCATGCATAGGGCGTCAGCTCTAAGTGCTTCCAGCCCGGCTTGTAGCTCCTCCACTTTTAGGTTTGCTCCTGCAGCTTGTCCCCTTAGCGCCTCTATTTCCAACCTAGGCAGAGGCTTCTGAGCCGACGACCTACGCATCGGTGGAGGGGTTGGGCGCGGCGTCCACTGTGTGCACCTCGGCGCGTGCCATCCTTCTGGTCATCGCTCTCGTGCCTGTCGTGATGGTGGTCATGGCCTTCCGCTTCATTCCTCCTCACTTCTTAGGCGGCATGGCTCGATCGTCGTCGGGTTAACGGTGGCATCCTTGCGCTCCCGGTGGCGGTTGTGGTCTTCGTCACATGGCTTCTTGCTAGCTTCCCACAGACAGTGCCAACTATTGTAGCAACAAGGCTAGACAGTGAACTTGTGGCATCCCCACACGGCTTCGCGGACCTACGAGGGTTGCACGGGAAACTACGTCGCAAAGACACTGCAATCGCGCACGTGGGTTGCCCGACGCGAAGACGCTCGAACCCACTGCGAGCCACGAACTTGAGGAGAGGAGGAGCAAGTGAACTTTTATTTTAGATTTTGGGAGCCCTCTGAATGGAAGGGGTGCCCCTCTATTTATAGGAAAAATGGAGGGTTGGAGGAGATTACAAAAATGCCCTCAGGGTATTTACAATCTTGCCCTTAGATGTACTAGTGCCCTCGAGGACGAACCGGTCTAGCAATATTCTAGGAATGTCCCACGGGCCCCGCTCGTCATGCATCCCCCCGTGGCGACAATCTTCCCGTCGCCTCGAGCTTGCGGTCGTCACGAACTTCCCGCCGTCACGGACTTGGCGTCGTCAGGGACTTGGCATCATCACGGACTTGGCGTCGTCACGGACTTGGCGCCGTCACGCACTTGGCAGCGTCACGCACTTGCCGTCGTCACGAACTTGGCGTTGGCACGAACTTGGCGTCGTCACAGACTTGGCATCGTCACGGACTTGGTGTCGTCACGGAGTTAGCATTGGTACAGACTTGGCATTACGAACATGGCGTCATCATGGACTTGGTGTCGTCACAGACATGGTGTTGGCATGGACTTGGCGTCGTCACGGACTTGGCGTTGGCACGGACTTGGCGTCGTCTCGGACATGGCGTTGGCGGACTTGGCGTCACGGACATGGCGTCGTTACGGACTTCGCATCGTCACAGACTTGGCGCCGTTATGGACTTGGCGTTGGCACGGACTTGGCGCTGTCACGGACTTGGGACGAGTCTTGAGGTTCATTGACTCCCCCTAAGTACAAAAAAGTGTCGAAACCGAGTAGTGCGGGGACCCCTTCCCCAACAAGAACATTGAAGACATGGAGCTCGGTCTGGTGGACTGTAATAAATGGACACCTTATCACAGGTGGTGTTTTTTTGAAACCGCATGTGATAAGTACATCATCACAGGCGGTTCTTACATAGAACCGCCTGTGATAAGTCGTCTAGATATCTTGTCATCACAGGCGGTTCGCGTCTCTCTAAGTTAATCCAGGTGTTCCTCTTTGTGAACTGCCTGTGATCTACTGTAACAGAGATGGGTTTTCGTGATCGGCCTGTGATGTGGGCTCTTCCATGACCCATTATATAGTAGTGTAACTGCTAATCTAGTTGAATGAGTGTCATAGCTACAGGACTAGGCAGTATACTTTAGGCACCTCCGATTGGTTACACTGACCTCCGGGAGTCCCAATGGAATACGAGCAAGTATGGTGTCCGTCGAGGTGAAGCGCGCGTGACTGCGATCATCGGTGCGGAATGTGAAACACTTGCGTCGAGGAGAAATGGAAACTCTCATATTGATTTCAGGGATTACAGTTTATATCTGGAAAAATGGATCCCCTCACTCTCCCCCGGGTCCTATTTATAGGGGTTGAGAGAGAGAGGTGAGAGATTACAATTATGCCCTTCGGGCAATGATACACCCCCAGGAGTATTCTGGTCTTTTTACAAGGATTCTTATGGAATATTTCAATACTTTAACATCCCAGTGCTCGGGTTACGTCGACGTGTTGTCCTGGTTGCCAGGACGAAATGCAGCCCTAATGTCTGCTGGGACGGGGCGCAGCCCTGACGTTTGCCAGGACAGAGCGCAGCCTCAACATTGCTGGCGATGCCAGTGGAACGCTATGGCGTCAGGCACAACGTGTCGAGACGACGAGGGGGACCTCGACGTCGTCAAGGAGAAGCCCGTCAGTTCGGGGCAGCGCGGGGACCGTTCCCCCAACAGTAGCCCCTTGCCGGTTTGGGCGGTCAAGTGACGGCCATCCGAGCCAGCACACCAATTCTGAGGGGTTGGCGCACAGGCCGGGCTGACGACTTCTCCCTCCCTTCTTTTTTTTCTGTTCTCTTCTTTCTTTTTCTCCTCTTTTCTTTTTCTTCTTTTCTTCCTCCTTTTTTTCTCTTCTTTTTTTCCTTTTCTTCCTTTTCTTCTCCCTTTTCTTCCTTTTTCTTCTTCTCTTCCTTTGTTTCTTCCCTTCCTTTTTTCCATTTCTTCCTTTTCTTCTCCCTTTTCTTTCTTTTTCCGTTAGCCCAAGCGGCCTCCCCAATTAACTGGGCCATGGCCCATTCGGTGCCCTTAGTTGGTTTGGGGGAGAGTGATATTACTCCCCACTGCGCTGAGCTACTCCTCCCACTTCCCCTGCTGTGCCAAGCCGCCACCGCCTCCCTTGCGCACCGCCGCATGGCTCCCCCCGCGGCCGAGCCGCTCCCGCCGCTGCTTCGCCGAGTTGCCGCCACCCCGCTCCGAGCCACCGCCGCCGGCGCCGCGCTGCCGCTCGCACCGAGTCGGCCGCTCTGGGCTGCTGCCATCGGTGCCGCGCTGCTGCTCGCATCGGGCGTGCCACCCCAGTCCAGCTGCCGAGGGAGCTGCACTGGTGCCTCGCCTCCTTGCGTCGCCGCCCCCGTCACGCGCCGCCCCGGTCCGGCCGCCGGGGTTCGGCCGCCGGCGCCGGCGCCACGCTGCCGCTCGCACCGAGCCGCCGCTCCAGTCCGGCTCCTCCCCAATGACACTGCGACCTGGCTGCGGCAATTGGGCGGTGATTCAAGTGAGGTGTTGAATCCCCATCCCCATTTTCTGGTGGTTGTTCTTGTGCAGCAGAGATTGCAGCTTCTGTAAATTTTTCTGTGCATCTTCTATATTTTCAGATGTTAACCAAGATATGAGGCATCATTTTCTGTGTGTAGCTTCTGTAAATTTTTGATGGATAAGTAGTTAGTTTTGAAGAGCTATTAGATGTCAAACATTGTATGGTATCTGATGAAAATTAGATAGCATAGTTGGATTTCTAAACCACGAATTGTTAAGGAAGGGATATAACACTTGTCATGATCCTGCCACTTGCCAGGCATGGTGCATCTAAATTGCATTTCATTAATGCTCATGATTTGTTGGTGCGAGATTAAGCAAGAAGATTTAGACAAGTACTCTTTTGAGGCATACATTGTTTAACTAATTTGATCTTCCAGAGAATCAATATATTATGCGGCTATCCGAAGATAATTTGAATTTTAACCTAAATATAATTTTGCAATATACACATGTAAATTATCAGTATTTTGGTTATGCCAAAAAGAAAATGCAACAAGGCTTTACGAGCTTTTTGACTCGGCTCAATGAACTTTACGAGCCGAGGAGGAGGCTCGGGCTTGGCTCGTTGTGCCTCTGAGCCGAGCCGAGCCGAGCCCGAGCCGAGCTGTGAGCCTCGAGCTTTCTATCCAACCTTAAGAATCATGCACATGATGTTGCATGAGTGCACAAATGAGTCCGCGGGATGGCATGGATACTGGATCATTACACCAAGTTCGGCATGATCATTTTTCTGTTTTTGATTGCATAGAATAAAGGTAGAAGAAGAATGGGAGCCCCGTCGGGCGCGCTACGCGATGCCGCGGCCGCTTCGACGAGGTTCACAGACTTGGTAGATTTGAGGAGCCTCGCCGGGCACGCCGTCTCCAACAGCTGCCCCGAATACCCCCAAACTCAGAGTGGGTGCACTCTTGAAGCCACATCGAGCACGCTGCCGTGACAACGCGATCGCTTCGACAAGGTCCACAAACTTGGTAGGTTCAAGAAGCCTCGCCGGATGCACCGTCTCCACCAGCTCCCCTGAATACCCCCAAACTCGGGGCGGGCGCGCTCTTGGAGCCACGTCGAGCGTGCTGCCGTGATGCCACGACCGCTTTGACGAGGTCCGCAGATTTGGTAGATTCTAGGAGCCTCATTGAGCGCGCCATCTCTACCAGCTCCCCCGAACACCGGTCGTCATGCGAGGTCATCGCGTGAGGCCGTTGTGCAGTGTTGCCGCATGAGGCCGTCGTGCGAGGTCGTTGCACAGGCCGCTTTCGCGGGGTTGCCACACAGGCCATGATGGAACGTTTTGCCTTGACATCGTGATGGAGTGTTGAGCTCGATGACTGCTCGGGGCATCGACTCGACGTCCGTCGGGACGGAGCGTCGCCTCAATGTCGTGATGGAGCGTCGCCTCGACGTCCACAGGACGGAACGTCACCTCAACGTCCGTCGGAACGGGGTGTCGCCTTGACGTCGTGACGGTGTGTCACCCCGACGTCCATCGGGACAGAGCATTGCCTCGACGTCCGCCGGGATGGAGCGTCGCATCGACGTCCGTTGGGACGAAGCGTCGCTTTGATGTCGTGATGAAGCGTCACCTCGACGTCCGCCAGGATGGAGCGTCACCTCGAGGTCGTGACAGAGTGTCACCTCGACGTCCGCTAGGGCATTGGCTTGACGTCCACCAGGACGGAGTGTCGCCTCGACGTCGTGACAGAGTGTCGCCTTGACATCTACCGGGGCATTGGCTCGACGTCCGCCGGGAGGAAATGTTGGCTTGACGTCCGTCGGAACAGGGCGTCGCCTTGACGTCGTGACGGTGTGTTGCCCCGACATCCGCCGGGATGGAGCGTCGCCCCGACATCACGATGGAGTGTCACCTCGACGTCCGCCGGGATGGAGCGTCGCCTCGACGTCCATCGAAACAGAGCATTTTGCTTTGAACAGGGTGTTAAGCTCGATGTCAAGGGTGAGATAGACTTGCCTGGCGCCAACCGTCATCTTTGCTAGCTCCCCTGAACACCCCGAACTCCGGGCGGGCGGGTTACTGGAGCCTCGCCAGGCAAGCTGCCGCGACACCGTGACCACTGTTGGCTAACGCATGTTTTTAGTTGAAAGATGGGCACCTGTCTTCTTACACCTTTTTGGGCCGTACTTCCTATGTCTTTTGCTTATGTCGACGCGCCAGGATGTCTCATTTTGCTTCTAGGTGTGATTTCATGTCATAGTTTTAGATGACATTTTTAGCATGGCATAGCCCATGGGCTGGGCCATCGCGGTGTCGATGTGAGCCCCTAGCACTTTAGGTGTTTTGGGAGCTTCTTTTGGTAGGTTTAATGAGGCCAGAGCCTTCTTTTGCAGCCCTCACGTAACCCTGTCGGTTAATGGAAAGTCAAAAAATTGGAGCAGCTGTGTTTTGCTTCTTATGATTATTTCTTCTTTTTGCATTGTTTACAGGTTGTTGCTTCAAGGCGACAGATCATGGTTATACGGCATGGCACCCAGCCCCTAGTACGGGTGTCGTACAAACATTGCTCATTTGACGGTTTGACGAAGGCCGAACGGCGCAAAGACAACATGGCGGTGAGGGTTAAGGTTGTCCCGGTGTGGCGATGGAGGCATTGCTCACATGGCGGTGAGGGGACGCTCTATGCCACAGTGAAGCGTGCTCGACGCCACGGCGGAGTTAAGGTCATCTCGGCACGGTGATAGAGATGTTGCTCACTTGGCGGTGAGGGGACACTTTACGCCGCGGTGGAGCGTGCGCGACGCCGTGGCGGAGTTAAGGTCATCCCGGCACGGCGATGGAGACGTTGCTCACGTGGCGGTGAGGAGACGCTATACGCCGCGGTGGGGCGTGCATGACGCCACGGCAGAGCGTGCTCGACGCTACGGCGGAGTTAAGATTGTGCCAGCACGATGATGGAGACGTTGCTTACGTGGCAGTGAGGGGACGCTCTACGCATCGGTGGAGCGTGCGTGATGCCGCGGCGAAGCGTGCTCGATGCCACGGCGGAGTTAAGGTTGTCCCGGCACGGCGACAGAGACGTTGCTCACGTGGCGGTGAGAGGACGCTCTACGCCGCAGTGGAGCGTGCTCTACGCCACAGTGGAGTTAAGGTTGTCCCGGCACAGCGATGGAAACGTTGCTCGCGTAGCGATGGGGGATGCTCTACAGTGCGGTGGAGCGTGCTCTACGCTGCGGCGGAGTTAAGGTTGTTCGGCACGGCGATGGAGACGTTGCTCGCTTGGCAGCAGGGGGACGCTCTACGCCGAGGTGGAGCGTGCTCTACGCTACGGCGGAGTTAAGGTTGTCCCGGCACGGCGACAAAGACATTGCTCGCGTGGCCGTGAGGGGACGCTCTACGCCACAGTACAGCGTGCTCGGCAGAGTTAAGGTTGTCTCGGCATGGGGACGGAGACGTCGCTCACATGGTGGTGAGGAGACGCTCTACACTGCGGTGGAGCGTGCTCAATGCCGCGGCGGAGTTAAGGTTGTCCCGGCATGGTGATGGAGACATTGCTCGCGTGGCGGTGGAGGGCTGCTCTACGCCACAATGGAGCGTGCTCTACACCGCGACGGAGTTAAGGTTGTCCCAGCACCGAGACGAAGACGTTGCTCGTGTGATGGTGAGGGGACGCTCTATGCCACGGTGGAGCATGCTCTACGCCACGGGGGAGATAAAGTTGTCTCGACACGGCGATGGAGACATTGCTCACGTGGCCGTGAAGGGACTATCTACCCCGCGTCGAAGCGTGTTCTACACCACAGTGAAGCCAATGTTATCTCGACACGGTGATGGAGACATTGCTCACGTGGCGGTGAGGGGATTCTCTATGCGCGGTGGAGCGTGCTCTACGCCACGGGGGCGATAAAGTTGTCCCGACATGGTGACAGAGATGTTGCTCACGTGGCGGTGAGGGGACTCTCTACCCCACGTCGGAGCGTGTTCTACACCACAGTGGAGCCAATGTTATCCCGACACAGCGACGGAGACGTTGCTCACGTGGTGGTGAGGGGATTCTCTACGCCGCGGTGGAGCGTGCTCTACGCCACGGGAGAGATAAAGTTGTCCTGACACGGCGACGGAGAGGGGACTCTCTACCTTGTGTCGGACTGTGTTCTACACTACAGTGGAGCCAATGTTATCCCAACACGGCGATGGAGACGTTGCTCACGGGGCGGTGAGGGGACTCTCTACCCCGCGTCAGAGCATGTTCTACACCACGGTGGAGCTAATGTTATCCCGACACGGCGACGGAGACGTTGCTCACGTGGCGGTGAGGGGTTTCTCTATGCCGCGGTGGAGCATGCTCTACGCCATGGGGGAGATAAAGTTGTCCCGACACGGCGACGGAGACGTTGGTCACGTGGTGGTGAGGGGATTCTCTACGCCGCGGTAGAGCGTGCTCTACGCCACGGGGGAGATAAAGTTGTCCTGACAGGGCAACGGAGACGTTGCTTACGTGACGGTGAGAGGACTCTCTACCCCACGCCAGAGCATATTCTACACCACGGTGGAGCCAATGTTATCTTGACACGGCGACAGAGACATTGCTCATGTGGCGGTGAGGGGATTCTCTATGCCGCGGTGGAGCGTGCTCTACACCACGGGGGAGATAAAGTTGTCCCGACACGGCGATGGAGACGTTGCTCACGTGGCGGTGAGGGGACTCTCTATCCCGCGTCGGAGCGTGTTCTACACCACAGCGGAGCTAATGTTATTCCGACACGGCGACGGAGATGTTGCTCATGTGGCGGTGAGGGGATTCTCTACGCCGTAGTGGAGCATGCTCTACTCCACGGGAGAGATAAAGTTGTCTCGACACGGTGACAGAGACGTTGCTCACATGGCGGTGAGGGGTTTCTCTACGACACGGTGGAGCGTGCTCTACGCCACGAGGGAGACAAAGTTGTCCCGACATGGCGGCGGAGACGTTGCTCACGTGGCGGTGAGGGGACTCTCTACCCCGTGTCGAAGCGTGTTCTACACCACGGTGGAGCCAATGTTATCCTAACACGGTGACGGAGACGTTGCTCACGTGGTGGTGAGGGGATTCTCTACTCTACGGTGGAGCGTGCTCTATGCCACGGGGGAGATAAAGTTGTCCCAACACGACGATGGAGATGTTGCTCACGTGGCGGTGAGGGGACTCTCTACCCGGCATCGAAGCGTGTTCTACACCACGGTGGAGCTAATGTTATCCCGACACAGCGACGGAAACGTTGCTCAATGGCGGTGAGGGATAATCGTTATCATCCTCGCGGTAGCCTATGGGGCCACAGCCGTGGTGCTTGGATCCAGATTGGTGATACTTGCGACCTTTCGCTTGGTCCCCTTCTTTGCCTTTGCCCTAGGAGGCATGTCTTCTTACTTCGCGAAGGAAGACGCGTGTGGTGTTGTAGACCAGCACGTGCGTGTTACGATCGTCGGTGATGTCCCCGAGCCTCCTCTCGACGGCGTCTCAGATGACATGACTTCTTGCTCATTTCCCACAGATGGCGCCAACTGTCGTAGCTACGGGACTAGGCAGTATACTTTAGGCACCCCTGATTGGTTACACTGACCTCCGGGAGTACCAGTGGAATACGAGCAAGTATGGTGTCCGTGGAGGTGAAGCGCGCGTGACTGCGATCATCGGTGCGGAATGTGAAACACTCACGTCGAGGAGAAATGGAAACTCTTGTATTGATTTAAGGGATTACAGTTTATATCTGGAAAAATGGATCCCCTCACTCTCCCCTGGGTCCTATTTAATAGGGGTTGAGAGAGGGAGTTGAGAGATTACAATTATGCCCTTGGGGCAATGATACACCCCTAGGGGTATTCTGGTCTTTTTACAAGGATTCTTATGGAATATTTCAATACTTTAACATCCTAGTGCTCGGGTTACGTCGACGTGTTGTCCTGGTTGCCGGGACGAAACGCAGCCCTGATGTCTGCCGGGACGGGGCACAGCCCTGATGTCCACTAGGACGGAGCGCGGCCTCGATATTGCCGGCAACGCCAGCGGAACACGATGACATCAGGCACAACGTGTCGAGACGACAAGGGGGACCTCGACGTTGTCAAGGAGAAGCCCGTCAGTTCGGGGCAGCGCGGGGACCCTTCCCCCAGCAATGAGATTTAGAAAATCTCAGTCAACTAACATCTAACCAGATTCCACTACTACAGAAATAAACATTGCACTAGTTTAAAAAATGATTTCTTCATTTCATGTGGTTTTTTCAACCGTGTGTGAAAATTATGCACATAGACGGTTGAACTTTGAGAGCCATTTGTAATTGAAATTAAAAAATTAAAAAACATTGCAGCCCCTGCTCCAGCCAGTCCCTTATGGATGCCGCCTGCAGGTGCGACGGCTAGAAGATGGGGACCGGAGGAGTTTCTTGGTCATGCACTTCTTGGTGGAGCTGCAACAGCCGGTAGTTGTGGTGGTGGTGCTGCTGCTGCTCCTCATGTGCTTAGGAGCAGAGGAGCAAAGGAGGAATAGGAGCAAAGGTAGGAGCGGAGGAGCGGAGGAATAGGAGTGCTGAAGAATGAGAGGAGAGAGGGATGCAGCTTCAGTGGAGAGAAGGGGATTAGGGTTTGGGCCGCGAAGCGATAAATTAGTCGGTGTGTGGGTGTGGACTGGCCAGTTATCCAATGGTTTAAGTCACAGATGGTTTTCTCTTTAAAATCGTATGTCCATGATACATCGGTTATGGCAGTTGGTTTTCTAGGGAAAACTCTTTATATTAGAGACTATTTATTATAAAGCCATTAGAGATGACCTATTTATGCGATTTACTAAAAATATTCTGAGATGTTTATTTTCACATAAACCGTCTGTGTTTAGTCTTAACACAAACGGTTTTCATTAACCGTATGAAATGAAGGGTCTAGGATAGATTTTTGTGTAATAATGTTCTTATATTTTTAATTTCTCCATGTGTTATTAAATTAATAACTTAAATTTTATGGGTTGTTAGATTAATGTCGTGTCGGTGTTTTCATTGTTTTTTGAACCATGTGTACCATCTTAAGTGAAAAGGGTGACAATTACACTGCTATAGAAGTGCACATCACAGACTCCTAATTACAGATGGAGGAAAAATACTGTCTTTGATAAATCCTTTCACAGACATTTATTATGGAAATTTAGTTCACCGACGGTTCTAAGACAAGGTGAGTGCCCTGACATGTGCGCAGATTCGCTCTATCCCCTATAACTCATTCCCCGCACCAAACCTAACTTACCAAATCCTCCGCCGCCTCCTCCTCCTCCCCACGCCACCTGATCTCCCTCCCTAATGGCACCTCCGTCGAGGCCACGAGCCGGACGCCACCGCCTCCTCCTCTTCCTTTGTGCCAACATCAAGGTTTGTGCCCTTCTCCACTCTCTCTCTCTCTCTCTCTCTCTCTCTCTCTCTCTCTCTCTCTCTCTCTCTCTCTCTCTCTCTCTCTCTCTCTCTCTCTCTTTGTCTCTCTCTTCTGCAATGAGGGTTAGGGTTAATGTTAATTTAGGGTTCATGTTGGCAATCCGATGAATGGCTTGTTTTGGTTGCAATGTTGATGAATGGTGATAATTGATGATATATTGATGAATTGGTGATAATATATTGTGAAATTGATTTGCCTTCATGATATATTGTGAAATCAATTTGTGTTTGATGATGTATTGTGAAATCGATTTGCGTTCGATGATGTATTGTGAAATAAATTTGCATTTAGTGATATATCATGAAATAGATTTGCGTTTGACGACACATTGTGAAATCGCAGGGACACATCCTATATCCTATATACCTAAACAAGTGTCCCCCACTACTGAATTTTCCTGATCTTTGGTGAGTCCACATCATCACCATTATTCTCAGTCTTTGGAGAGCGTTGAAAGGTACAGATCAAACCAGACCAGCACGACGCTCTATGCTAAACCCCACCAATACGTCCGTTCGTCTTACGACCCCGTTGCCTTCATCTCCCTGCAACGGACTTCACTCGGTTTATTCCCCTCCAGCACGAGTCATGACCTTGCCTTCCCCTTCCCGTCCCGCTCCTCTCTATTTTTCTTTACTGCGAGCTTAATTTCTCTTGCAGTCCTCACGGGCAGCTGCTCCCACCAGCACCACACGGACGTGCTCGCGCCATTCCGCTCTCCAGTTGCAGGTGGAGGGAGCTGCCGCCTCCCATAGTGGACATCTGGCCTGTTCAACCATCGCCGTTGTTTCCTGTGTGTCAAGACCATTGCTGCCCCTCGCCCCTACCATGGCCGGAATGAATCATGTCACCAATTGACTCAATTTGCCTTTTTTTTTGCGGGTAACTCAATTTGTTTATATGAATACAGTGAGTCAGTGACAGCTAATGATTTCGCAAGCAATGGTTGCTCAACCTTTTTTGAAAGATCTACACATGGAATTGTGGTACTTATTTCAATTACCCTAATTTCTAGCTTCAGATCTTACTGGTCCTCTTTGATTGGACGCTGCAAAATGAGTTCTTGCTCATATTCTTTAGTGTGCTACGGTCTTAATGGTTCTCTAGGAATGAATGACGATGTTATCATTTCAACTAGATAATGACGTTATGTGGTTAGTTTCCTATTTCGCATCTTTCTCTTTTAGTGGCCTCAAATGTAGATTTGATCAAGAACCCCATACATTAGCTACGGTTTTAGCAATAACCAAAAAAATCTTTATACACACTCTTTTTACACGGTATGCGTATTCGTTCATACTATTTCCTACAATCTCCCTTCAGTTTCATTACGGGATGTTCGTACAATTATCCCGATGCACCAATTCCGCACCGAGAAATGATTGCATACCATGCTAGGCCATCTTCTTTCATGACAACACAAAGAAAATATGAAGTCATGCCTACTTTTTATATGCTAATTTGCTGGTAAAACAAATGATGTATCATTAGTATCGACCTATGGACGAGTAGATCAGAAAAGCAGCCTATTAATAACCAACACCATCCAAACTTCCACCTTACCACGCAACTATCAGTATCCATTCCACGTATGCAGAATGTTCTGAATGTTCCTTAATGTATCTCTTTTAGGAGAATCATCTAGTTCAATTAAGAGCAAGTTAGAATGTCTAGGACCTATGATATGTTCTGAATGTATCTATTTTAGTACATTTAAATGTTTAATTTGCTCAAGTGCTTAAATTCAATTGAAATTGTGAATGAAATTTGAATTAATTTACTTACTTGATTGATGTGAATGGATGTGTCAATGAGGGTTGATTCAAGTTGTATTGTTGCATATATGTTTTGTTTATGCTTGTTTCAGAGGGCATGCCATAGAAAAATAGTGTACGAATTTAAAAGCTAATCACAAACGGTTCTATTGGAAGAGCTGTCTGTGATAACAAGAATATCACATACGGTTACCAGTGGGAATCGCATGTGATATGGAATTATCACAACCGATTTTCAATGGGAACCACTACTGATAACCTTATCATAGACAGTTTGAGAACCGTCTATGGTGATATATATGGAGTCATCACAGATCCTTAAAAGCAAATGATTCATAAAATCAACCGTGATAAACTTTTCGAACCGTCTGCTATATCCTGTTCCATATATATAGTAGTGTTAGCACCAGAAAGAATAGGAGCAAGGACCAAGCGTTTGCACCCGAAAGAATGGGAGCAAGGAGCAAGATATGGATGGCTTATCAAGCTGCCTTGAGTGACCTCTAAAGATTCCTCGAGGCCTTTGATTGGGCCTCGGAAGGCTGATTGGATGTTCTGTGCAACCCAATTGTTGAGAAAGATTCGACCAGCATTTGGCTGTGCCTCGTAGATACAAAGAACGCCTCTCGGATGCTTTTCCCGACCAAGAGCACCTCTTGTTGTGTGCTCCCATACCTAACCTCTTCAGTTCCATTATCTAAAGAAACCTCTCCCGGTTGACTAATTTTGAGTCCTTGAGAAACCACTGCAGCTGCAACTACTTCTAATTAAATTCTACTAATTCTATGTTCTACCCACGTATATATAGACACCTGGTAGGAGTCATCTTTGGCAGCACAAGCACAAGCACGGTACTACTCACTGCTTGGAAGAAAACAACGCTCCGTCTTGATCTGTAGTTCTTGACAGTCTTCTAGCTAGCTCGATCGATCGGGCGCATTAACCGATGGCTTATTCAAACACCGACCGCTTCGACGTCTCCGGGCCGACGCATATGATGTCCAGAGCCGGCGACGGTTCTTTCCGGATGATGATTGACTGGTATGTATGTCTTACGCGCTCGATGGTACTTGTGGTGCATCCTGCGGGTATGTGCGCGAGGTATATACACAGCATGAGCTGATCAGGATGTAAGACATGTGAGCACTTGCACAGGGGTCATGTCATGCATGCGTTCATTTACGCACGCCTTACTTCAAGTAGAGTACGTACACGATCAAATAAGTGGACGGAGTATCTATTTTTAAATCGATTAAAATTTTATTATCTCTAAATCGACTGATAAATATTTTTGTGTAACGTTAGCTTGATGATGTATATCTAGGTCGACTTAGAAATAACAATTTCGAAAACAACTCCAAAATAGCAAATCCGGTAAGTTAATTATGTGCATCGTGATATTCAAGCTAGGCTAGATCATCAAGGTCAAGTGAGTTGTCCATGTGCGGAACCATGTCGTTTAGTCAGCATGTCAGTGGTGTCGTCCACACTTCTTAATAGTTTTGACTTGTGACCTTGTGACGTGTATTTTTAGGGTCAATCATAGTTTCAGCGTAGGGCTCCAAAACATCACCATACGGCCCTAACACTGTTCTATTACAGGGACAATGAGGAGCACCGCCGGTGCGTCGCCGCTTGCGTTGTCAAAGGCACTCGAGTCATGGAGAAAGACAAAACACGGCGCGGGTGGGAGCTCGCGCCGGCGTGGTGGAAGAGCTTCCACTTACACCTCACGGACGAACTCAAGGACGACCGCTCCATCTTTGGTGCCATCTACAAGCACGTGCTCCCGGCGGGTAGGCCCCGCCAGCCGTCCGCTCCAGACTACATCGTCGCCTTCCGGGGCACCATGCAGATAGAAGACATGGACCTTAATAAAAGGATCATGACCAATACCGTGAAGGATTCCAACCGCGCGCAGAGCGCGCGTCAGGCGGTCGACAACCTCCTCGACAACATCTCCAGCCGCTGCGTCGTCTGGCTCACGGGCCACTCCCAAGGCGGGTCGCTGGCGCTGGAAGTGGGGCGGGCCATGATGGTGGATCGTGAACGCAACCTCCCGACCTTCCTCTTCAACCCGCCGCAGGTGTCGCTGTGGCCGGTGATCGACAAGATGCACCTGACGGAGGCGACGAAGACGGCAGTGTACGGCACGAGCTACATCCTGAAGGCTAATCTCGGATTGGTCCTGAGTCCCCACCGGAAGCACATGGAGGAGCTGTTCGAGCGGCTGTCCCCGTGGGCGCCGAACCTGTACGTGCACGAGAAGGACTTCATCTGCCAGGGCTTCATCGACTACTTCGAGCAGCGGCAGCAGTTGGAGGAGCGCTTCGGCGGTGTCGCTAAGTCCGCGATGGCACTGTCGTACCGTGACATGTTCCGGTCCGTGCGTGGCAAGACGACGGAGCAGCCGCACCTACTGCCGTCGGCGACGTTGTGGAAGAACTCCAGCTTGGACAGCAACGCGTGCGGGATCAAGCAGTTGCGGGAAGTGCACGGGCTCCAGCAGTGGTGGAAACCGGAGCGCGAGCTCAGGTTGAGCACCAAGCGTTATAGCTACCTTTGAGCGTAAACCAGTCGGCGGTGGAAGTAACTCGAGCTTGGACCGTAGCCCACACTGTCTCCAGCACTGGTGGAAACCGGCCTATAGCGAGCTTAGGTTGAGCGTCAAGCATTACACCTATCCAGTGCATCTGGAACGAAAATGACCGGAAGTCACCATAGACGATATACGTATCACCATATGTTTGTTAGGTATCAGAGCCTTGGGTATTAGTGTCCACACATCTATATATAGAGAGGTAAAATAAGATTGGACCCGTGTACACCCTGTTGGCCTTTGAGGTTCTGCATACGCAGAGCATAAACTGTTGTTACGCTTGGTATGTATTGCTTGTTATCAAATTATAGTGAGCCTTTGTATTAGCCAAGCTAGCATGGTGTCTCGTACAATTGCAAGAAAACGTCTTTAATCGTTTTTAGAAAAAATAGACTTGTGTGTGATATTAGATCATTACGGGAAATAAAAACTCAGATCGCAAGAGCTGACCAGCTAGTCGTTGTACTGAGCCGGTATGTTGTTTGTAGACGGTAGTACATCATGCAGAATTAAGAACAAAAATATACTTTTCACCTCTCAACTAAAGTGCCACCCATGAACTCTAAGATCAGGTAAATCTAATCCTCAACTGTACAACTGGATAGAATACCCCTTCAAACAATTCCAAAGCAGGTTTAGATGATGTGATGTCTATTGTCAGCAACATGTCTTCCACATCATCAAATAAGTTATGCAATAAAAAAATTAGGAGATATCTTCCACATCATCAAATAAGTTATGCAATAAAAAAATTAGGAGATATCATGAATTTTTTGGAAAAATAATCTTTTTTTATGTTGAAAATTCAAAATAAAAAATCCGACCATTCTTTTGATTTTGAGAAATTTTGGAAAAAAAATTGGGTAAAAGGAGTTGAGCGAATATTTTCAAAATTAAAGGAATTTGGTCGGCTTTTTGATTTTGTTTTCTAAAACAAAATTTATTTTTATTTTGAATTTTCAAACTCAGGGACAATCAATTTTTTTATATTTAATTGTTTGTAAAGTTTGAATTTGAATAAGAATCTAAGACTTTTTAGTTCTTTAGATGACTTGGAGTGATGTGGGTGATACGCAAGCGCCACATCATCTAAAACCATTTTAGAATAGTGCAAGGGGGTTATTCTATATAGTTTTGAAAGTAGAGGGTTAGATTTGTCTGATTTTACTATTTAAGTGTGTAATATGCACTTTGTCAATAATTAAAGAGTGAAAAATATACTTTTTCATAGAACTAATGCTCAGATCATGATTATCTGATCATTTATGTGTAATATTATATCAATATTTGGAGTTAAGGTTAATATCACTAGTATTGATATTAAATTAGTATGCTAACATAGAGGTTAGGTAGCTTGTTTATCATGTATAAAATTATGAATATCTATCAGTTATGGCCTTCTAATAATTATGGTGCACTAGATCAATGTCAGATAATGTTTAGGTATAGATATGACAATCTACTGCTTGTGGTCCATTTACAATAAGGGTCCACCCAGTCAGTAGACGGATAATGTTTATGTGCATTATAAAATTTTATCGGTTGTATCATTCAAAACAAATTATCGATTGTGATCTATTTAGGTACAATTATGAAATTATATCAATTGATATGCTTACATACATGTATGATGATATATCGGTTGTGATATGTTTAGGTACAACTATAATGGTCTATGCCTGTGATATGTTTAGGTATAGTTATTATTAGGTTTAGTTCCACATCGGTTATGCACATAGGCGGAGCATGACTTACAAGGGTGAGGGTAGCTCTTTTTAGCGGGAGAGGGTCCAAGACCTCTTATAATTTTGTGTTGCTCTGTGTTGGGCTTGAGGCGCAACGGAGGCCAAAATGTTAGTTCAGCAGGTTCGGGATTGTGCAACAAGTGAGCCCACGTGTCTGGATATAGATCTCAAGGTCTCTATGGTTGCCACTCATAGTTGGCGGGCTGGAACACTGTTGTAAGCGATTCCGAGTATGATCGATGTGCGAGAGAGAGATTTTTTGAGTTTAATATCACATCGCTCGATTGTGGGAGGAGACATAGTATGATTTATAAGGGTGATGGTAGCCCCTCCTGTCAGACTAGTCTTTTAAGGAGACCTCTTATAAATCTGCGTTGCTCTATAATTAGGCTTAAGACACAATGCAGGCTGGGACGCTAATTTTGCGGGCCCGTGACTGCGCAATAAGTCATATCAGAGCCCAAATGTGTGGATTCAGATCTCGGAGACCTCACGGTTCTCAGTCATGGTTGGTAGACTGGAATGTTAGTGTAAGCGGCCTAGGTATGACTGATGCGTGAGTGGGCTAGTATGCTGGTTAAGCGGGTCTGAGATTGCGCAGTAGTTGTGAAAATCTACTGGATATGATTTACTTAGGTAAAGTTCTAAAGATTTGTCGATTATCATCCACTGTGTCATGCCACTGACAGGTGGCCCCAGACCTCACCTATCAGTAACACATGAAGATTTGTCGATTATCGTCCACTGTGTCATGCCACTGACAAATGGCCCTAGACCTCACCTGTCAGTGACACATGATAGAACATTTTATCAAAGATCAAATTATGGTGGGTTATTTTATCAAATTATGCCAGGATGTCTTGCTTTTTAAAAAGAATTTTCAGCCATTCTTTTTTTCTCCCATATTGTGTTTTGCATATAACAGATTTTACTTAACTAAATATCTTCCTTCAAAGAGTTGGACATCCGAAGTTGGATCCGATATCCGTGAACTTTCCAGCCTAAACCCGAAAATTTGTCTTGATGATCGAGTATCTAATTTTGTAACGTAGAGCCACTTAACTCTCTACACTTGCGAGTTAAAAAAACTCTCTAAACTTGCAGATTATTGGTATTATTACTTAGCTAATTAAAATCTTGCTATGAGCATATGATAGTATAATATATCTGTGAAACTACTGTGGATTGTATCGATGGATTATCTGTGCATAAATTTCATTGGTATAACTAGTTTTTGTTTAGCCAAAAGTGTCGATAGTTAAAAGGCCCCCTTTCCCCTTTCCTTTGCTACAGTAGAGAGAGGCGGAAAAACCGGCGCTCTCAGTTCCGTTGCCTTCTCCCCGGCGAGGCTGCCGTTTCTCTTTGCCTCCGGTTGCCGGCGGGCACCGCGAGGCGGGGGGGAACGCGGCCTTCGCCGGATGTGTAGATAGGTCTCGTTTGTTTAGGGTTTTTGACCATGGCGACGTCGTTTTGGCGGTGGCGATGGCGGCGCTTGGTTTTTTGGTCCTCCGGCTCTAGTCCCGTCTCGGTGGCGTTCTTCCCGGCGGCACCAAGGAGCCCGTGAGGTTTTGTTCTCGCGAATCGGCAGATCTGTTCTCTGGCGGTGCTTCCTCGCACACCGGCAGGGAGCAGATGGAGGCTCTAGTCCGCCGCTCCTCTCTTCTGTTGGCTGCCTCCCTTGTTTTTCTGGCGTGTTGCTTCTTCGTCTCTGGCTTGTGGCGAGGCTTCGGCGACTAGTGTGGGCTCAGCGACCTGCTCGAGATTGGAGCAATGCCCCCGTCGACGGGCGTTCAGCGATGCTTCAGATTCGCCTCTCGCAGCGGTCGTTTCTTGCGGCGTTTGGACCAAGCCTTCGTGCTCTGGTGGTCTGTGCAGGTGCTCGAGTGGCGCACGGGTCTTCGTCTTCCTCCGCTCCGGCCGGTCGTCGCGGCGATACGCTGGAATAGTGCTGAAGCCCCCAGGGACCTTCTTGTTATTTTCTCTTTCTTTAGGGGCTTCTTTGTAATTGCTTGGGACAGCTGTCATTCCCGACGTATCCAGTGTTTTCCTTAATGTATTAATGCAGTAATACCTTCAAAAAAAAGTGTCAATAGTTTGCCATTGCAGACTTTGCAGTTCGATTGTTGTGAATCTGATGCCGATCATTTAATGCTCAACTCTACAATTTGAGGAAGATGATCCTGGAAGGACACACAAACAGTCTACGATCATCGGTTTCACAATGCCAAATGAGTGCAATGGAAAACAAGAAACATGAAGTGCCAAATGAACGGCCACAGGCATCCTAGCCTGTAAACAGACGTTACAGAAGCGTATGCCACGTGGGATCTAATCATCATCGTCTAAATCTTCTTCTCAAGAAGAACTGACAACCACTAAAAGAAATTCACTACTACAGAATAGCTCATTACAGCCGGTTCAGAAACCCTAACACAGGTGGTTTCCAAACCACCTGTAAGCAAGGGCCTATGATGACCCCTAGAACTGTCTGTGATGATGGAATATCACAGGTGGTTCTTTCACAGAACCGTCTATGATGAGTTCATATCGCAGGTGGTTCCCGAAACAAACCGCACTCATCAGAATTATTTCTGTAGGAACCTCCTGTGATATGCACTCATCATAGAGTGTTCTGAGAAAGAATTGCCTGTGAGCGTCGTTACAGCATACCTAATTATTTTAGGTTGTTGCGCAGCATCAGGAAACAAAACACACAATACATATACATATCTCATTCATTCACAGTAATTAGAATTGAATCATATGAAATAACAAAAACTTGATACATATCACATGAATTGAATCACAAAATGAACTCTCATCAAACTCATCAACATCACCCAAACAAAGTAACTCTCATTTTTACCCACCTCATGTCACAAAGTTCACAAAGTATTTAGGTTCTCAGTTTCATCCACCTCATGTCACAAAGTAATTAAACTCTTAGTAAATTCTGTATCCATATAAAAGTTCACAAAGAAATGCATCACTTCTTTACTAAGACGAACTCACCTTCCTCCATGTCATAGGCGTTGAATTGGCTATAAGGATCGATAACATCTCTAATAAGAAACGCGGCGATGTGTTCTCTTATCCGGTCCAGATGAGATAAATCCAATAACGTCTTGGGAATGCCTTTCTGCTATCGATAAGAATATATGTTAAAGTTATGTACTTATAATAAAGAGAAATATGATAATACTTATCGCAATAGCGTCAAACCTGGACTTCATTTTTGCTAATGTTAGTGAGCATGATTTCCATGTTGTGGCAAATGTAGAAGCCACAAATGCTTGTTCCTCCTTGTTGGTGGTGCCACTAGTAATATACAATTGGTTAGTAGTTGGAGATCGTCATTACGATAATTTATAAAAATTTGTATTGAGTATAGAAAGATACACTAAAGCCTTGTCATTTAAAAGGGGTTGATTGGCGCATTTTCCTTCGTTCTTGAGATAGCTCTTCCACACCGTACGTGAATCGAAATAATTTGTCTTCGGCATTGCAGCACGAAAGTAGTGAACGGTAGGTTTGTATATGTTGGAAATATGCTTACTTGCTCATAAATCTTCCAAGTGTTTCGATGTCAAAGTTTACTCGTAGTAACGAATCCATAAACATAAGCCTTGGATGGTGTGGTATAAGGAGAACAAGAATCCAAGCTCTTTACATTTAGTCCCAATGGTTAGTAAATTCACGTTATTTTGGTAAAATTACCAACAACCTAGGATGATGAAGTAGGTAGTGCGACACTTACGTCTAGTTGTACGGAAAAAGTATGAATTCCTTATCTTGTTGAGCAAGTAAGGCGTTTAGCATGTACTCGGCAACAAAGTCTTCCGCATCTATGATCATCCGCGCGGAGACAATGCATGGGTCGAGGAATCCTACTTTTACGTGTTTCCTTCTAGTTTGTTCAATCATCATCCTACACATAAAGAAGGTATGGGTTACGTATATGTGGATATAGTATGTGTAACACGAATGTTGACCGTGATTGCGAACACTTACAGTATGTAGCATCTATTGAGAGAGATTTTGAGGGACCGGAGGTTGTAGAGTTCCCATAGGTACACGAAGTTCACAAAGAATTGACAGTCCTCGAAGTCATGGTGGAAATGTCCCTTACTAAAGTCCACCTTCAAAGTTGTGGACCGTTGATTCATTGGCTTCTTGACCTCCTTGAGGTAGTACTCGTGCAGCTCGCGAGTATATTTTTCGAGGACATTGAGCGCCTCTGGCGATTTGAGCCATGGCTCTCGTTCAACATATTTATTAGCCAATGGCGTGAAGGGGAACTCTTCCTTCAGCACCTTCACTTTGACTTAGCGCCTCGCTTTCTTTTAATGATCGGCTTCAACAACTTGGCGGGAGACGAATGGGCCCTTGTTGGAAGCTCGGGCGTCAAGGTGGTTTCCACCGGCACCGTAGCGATTGTGGTGTCCTCATTACATGCAATATAAGGCTCTTGAATCACGGGTAAGTCTACCTCCCATGATTTAGCTTGGTCGATTGGTAGTCTTCCAATACTACCACCCTCTTGGGCCACTGGATGAAAGTCCTTTCAGCTTGACCCAGTCTCGTAATCTCATCATTTGGCGGAAACTTCAGCTTAATAGACTTGTAGGTGTTGTAAACACAGTCCACACTGACCTTCTCGTTCCCACGCACCATCGGGACACGGTGGATGAGATCACCTTCATTGGATGGACATGCCATCCCTGTTGCAACCTCTAAAGGCTCGTCGTCAAGAAGCCGCACCAATAGCTTGCACCGTGTTGTATCCTTGAATATAAAATGTGGTAGAAGATAGAATAATTAGCTACATAAGGCTTGCGATAGAATTTTAAGTGGAACTTAAGATTGACATTTAATTGCCAGGATCTCATTGACAGGACACGAGATGGCGCGATCAACTTCACCACCGAGGACGGAGGCTTGGCTACTCTTTCGGTTAGCAGTAGGAGTTGCTTTGCATTTGTATGTTGCCTTGTGTGGCCATGACCACCATCTCCTCGAGGGCTCACTACTGCAGAATACATCTCTACTGACGGGCGCTTAAACCCCTCCACTGACGGGCTTAGCACCCGTCACTCTGAGAATGTCAGTGGAGGGGTCCGTCTCCACTGACGGGCGCCTGCTCGTCAGCAGAGGTTGAACATCACTGACGGGCAAGATTTTCTGCCCATCAGTGGTTCTTTTTTAGGGATTAAAAAAATTAAACCATATATCAATTAACAGTACACACATCACAGATTAGGCATCATTACAGACAGCATTACAGCAACCATATTAGTGACCATTACAGCATTACAGACAACATTAAAGCATTACAGCAACCATTACATCATCATTACAGAGGAGGAGAACCAAAAACCCTACCAAACCGAAGTTGAGGAGTAGTCGAAGCATCCTATCAGAGACAATCCGTGCACTAGACGACAGGGTTCCAAGTTCTATTCTGCACAGCAGTGAAGCAAAGCAAATGAAATCATAATTTGCATAAGAACCCAGTCTCATTGCATATATATAGTACACAGTGCTCAAGACTTGTTTATTGGATACCTAGAAGAGAAAGAAAGTACATGTTTTGAATAACTAAAGGTATAGAAAGAAATAAAGTACATGACAAGATTAATTTAGTCCAAAAATCAGCACAATGGAGTTCTGCATGTTATTATCTAAAAAAGAGTAAGACCATGTTAACATGCTTTTGAATCAATGACTTCAAATGTGTTAACATGCTCTTGAATCAATCACTACTAAATAGAAATAATCGAGTAGTAGTTCATGATTTAGTGCTGATAAGAAGCATAACAAAGTCCTGAGTTCTGTTACAATTGAATGAAGAATGTAGCTATCTTACAATATTTTGGACTTTGGGTTTTCTTGAGATCGGAACCCTAGCCAAGAGGAGCAGGAGGAGGAGGAGGAGGAGAGAGCAGTACTTGCATTGTTGCCGACGCTCGGAGGAAGCCGCGCCGCCAGGTTGAGGAGGCCAGGAAGCCGTGCCGCCAGATCGGGGACACCGGATCTGCCGCCGCAAGGAGGAGGTCGAGCCGCAGCCGCTGCTGCTCGGGGATGCCAGATCAGCCGCCGTTGTAGTAGGCATCGTCGGGGCGCGAGCGCGCATCGTTGCTCCTCGTCCTACTGCCGTGGAGAGGCCACCGCCGCCGTCGCAGTAGGCATCGTTGGGGCGCGCAGGCGGCGCCGTTGCCGGAGGAGGAGAAGGAGAGGGGGCACGGAGCACGGCGAGGTTGGCGAAGTCACGGACGGATCTACGGAGAGAAAGATTAGATGGAGGGAGAGGGGGAGTTGTGGTGCGCATAGGAGATTCGGTGCTTACCGACAGGCGCGGCGTCGTCGCAAATGAGGTGGCGGCGGGGCAGATCGAGGAGACGAGGTGGCACCGGAGAGGTCAAGGAGGTGGCGGCGCAGACGGCCGTGGTCCTCGGCGACCTCAGACTGGTGCTCCCCCACAACTCGAACCGAGCGCTCCGTCACCCACCGGAGGAAGGGGTAGCGCCGCCAGGTGGGATCGGGAAAGGGTGGGAGGGAGGTGGGCTTAGGGTTAGGTTTTAGCGGGAGTGGTTTCTATAGTACGGAGGTAGCGAGCTCGAAGGGCCGGATTCTAGCGATACAGCACTAACGGGCCCAAGTAACGGCCCGACAATGGTACAAGCCCGTCATGGTAGTGATGCCACCACTGACGGCCATATTTTGGAACCGTCAGTAGTAATTTTTTTTGCTGAAATTAGACCGTATGTTAGGGTCACCACTGACGGGTACTCTACCGCCCGTCAGTGGTGAATAGTACTGCTAACGGGCTGTTTTAAGCCCGTCAGTGGAGGGGGTTCAGCATAGGGTCAATCTGCAGTAGTGTCTCTTAAATGAGCATCGACCCTCATTTCCACCGTGGCGGTGATTTCTTTTGTAAGACCGGCTCTCTCTTGCTTCGCGCTCAGCTTTTGCCATGCTCTTATTCCTATACCGATGCAAATCATGGGGGAATCCATCTCTCCAGATAGTGTAAACACTTGTACCCCTCGTACAACCCGGATGCTCCTTGGTGCCGATGGCCTGAGTAAGAATAGCTTTCTCCTTTGGTATTCGCAAGGGGAGGATTGTGTCGACAGGTTCTCCTGTAATAGAAGAACAAGTCACTACATATAGTATAACAGGTGAAGGATGTACGGAGAGGAAAGTATTGTAAAAGACATATTACCAACCTAGAGTAGACCTCCCGAGTTGCCTCACTCGCGAAGGATTGGGCGTCTGAAGACGTTGCACCTGGATTCCTCCTCGCGTACAACCAATTCCGTGCATGCCGTGATTCTACATTCGGAAATGGCGGGGCTGGTCATTCACGCGTGCCATCTCCTCCTCGTCCATCCATTTCCGTACTTTGGACGCGTACCCAAAACTACCTAGCCTATGATGGTGGGTGTTCTTGGCCGCCAGCGCCTTCGCCGCTTCACTCTTCGCCCTAAATTCTTCTGTTTCCCTGGACGTCTTAAATTGGGCCCACATCTCGCAGTCCATCCATTTGTGGACGTCGAATGGCTCCTCGTCCTTTGCGATGAAGTTACGGTGGAGAATAAACTTGAACTCCTTCCAAGATTTATTAGCGACTTTCAGGGTGGCGGCATCAGCGCGGGCCTGTAGCTCTTCTGGGATCACGAAGTAAGTGTCGATATATGCGACCATAGCTCTACGAAGATCTCGCCCCACCTTCTTCCATGATTCCAGAGTCAACGGAACCCGTGTCCACGCCATGATACTGCATGTCGTTCTCCACTTCGCCGCGTTTTGTTCCGACGCGATCGGTGCCCCTAACGGGCCTAACTCTGTTATGGAGAATCGATCTTTGGCCTTTGACTAGGTCCTCTTGGAGCCCGTTTGTTTTTTGTCGTAGTTCTGGATGCATCAAAATTGTCCCTGGCAGCCTCCGGGGAAGCTGAGCGATCAGGACTCGACATTTTCTAGAAGACGCATAACATTACAAAGAATCAGATTGCTCACATTCATATAAATATGTGAAATGATATCAATAGGAAATAAATGGAGTAGCACTACAGTAATCAAGGCGTCATATATATATATATCGTATATATGATGCTTTGAATACTGTTGTACTGCTCCCTTTAAATTACATGTATATGATTTTGTCACCTAAATACTAATCCAATTGATGAGATTAGCTTGTACGCAAAAAAAGAGAGGGATAATTATATCTTATTTACCAATGAAAACAGATTGGAAAAATGTGAGAGGCATTTATTTTTTATTAACAAAGTCAGTATCTGCAGGCACTACAAGAAGATGTCAAGATCAACAAGATAGCCATGCCATCTGACTGCACGTGAGAAATTAAGGTACACGTTTGTTACCACACAAGAACAAAAAGTTAGAATGATGTTTGTCTTAACATGTTTGTTACCACGTCTGAATACAGGAGTTCGGAAGTATTTGGTACATACATTTCTCAGTCTATTGGAACAGCAAGCTCTTCAACCTATCTTGGAGATAATTGAAATAACGCACACTCTCCTAAAATAAAACTGAACACTTAAGAATGCTCAATCTTGTAATTACTTGATCCCTGTACTACTTCATGACTTCTAATTGGGTCCTTACGTCTATGACCAACAAATTGATGACATAAGTAGGTAACACGACACACCAACACTACGAAGAGCAAAAGCACATAAATCTAGACACAGTAGCAGCATCCTCATAGGATGTGGAGCAACAATGAATATATGCATTGCTAAATGGTCCAGCAGCAGCTGACTAGTTGCTAAATACTCATCAACCAGAACAAAATACCCATCAATCCCATAGCTTGACAATTGTGACATGTTGACAAATCCTACACATATTCAAGTATTCAACCAAGAACGAGCATGGATAACAAGTCGAATCACACCACAAACCTAGACAGCTAGCTAGAACCGCAACTTCAGTTTAGCATGGACAAGTCGGGTCAACCGTTACTTACGTCACGAGGCGGCGAGAGGAGGAGCAGGAGACGATGCTTCGCCTCTGCGATGTTGGCGGAGACAAGAGGAGGTGGCGTCGGGTGGCGGCGTTGTCGGTGTCAGGAACGGCGTCAGTGGCGGCGGCGTCAGTGTTAGGGGCGACATCGGTGGAGGGGTTGGGTAGCCTGCCGGCGTCGGGGACGGGGTCGGACAGCCTGCCGGCGTGAGGTTGGGGACGGGGGTAGTGTGGGGGACAGCAGTGAACAGGTCGGGGGGCTGGTGGCACGGAACACTTAGATTTTTCGGGACTTCAAAAACGCTTGAGGTATATAAAGGAGGGTCTCATCACAGGTGGGTTTTTCCAAGAACTGCCTGTGATGTTCAGTCATCGCAGGCGGTTCTATCAAAAAAATGCCTGTGATGACTACTCATCATAGGCGGTTTGAATAAAAAAAACCGCATGTAATGACTACATATCACAGGAAGTTTGAATAAAAACTGTCTGTAATGACTACTTATCAGAGACGGTTCTTTAAAGGAACCGCCTGCGGTATCTATTTTCTTTTTTGTTTTTCTTTTTTTGAATTTGGTTTTACAACTTTGTTGCATACAGTGTGTAATTTCATAGGATTTTGTTATTTTGTTCTTTTTCCTTTCTTCAACGATTCATCATATATATTGGCACGATTCCATTCATATAAATTGTACATCACATTATGAATTCCACATGATTCGATTTATCTAATTTGCTACAAATATGAGTCCTTCCCGATGATTGTTGTGCATGTACGTAGCGTCGTCTTGATTTGGTTCGTCTTCGACCGTCATGCCATCTCTGGAGGAAGGCATCTCCTCAAACTGGTTGTACTCGTCCTGGTCAACTACATCGCCTACTCCAACAATGTGTCCCTTCGAGTCCCTTGCTACATGATGCCTAGGATTCGAAGGATTGGAAATGTAGAATATCTATCAAACTTGATTTGCTAAGACGAATGGTTCATCTTTATATGCAGTACTTCTGAGATCGACCATTGTGAAGCCGTACTTATCAAATTTTACCTATGAGAGATTTACCCAGCTGCAACGAAACAACAGAATCTTAAACTTCACGTAGTCTAACTCCTAGATCTCTTTGATTTACCCATAGTATGAGCTCTTCCTACCAACTGTATCTCGCGCATCTATGCAGACACCACTGTTTTGGTTCGTGCTCTTCTGGTCCTGGTATCTCATATAAAATGTGTAGCCATTTATGTACATCCCTTACCATGTGACAGTTGTACATGATGGACCTTCCGCCAACCATGTGAGCGTTGGGTCAGAAGACGATAACCCATGAGGTTGCTCGTATAACCATTTGTTGAACCTACGATTGTGCTCTTTCATTACCTAAACTTCCATTGGTTTCGGATTGTGCTCATGTAGTGGGGCCTTTAGTCGGTCGATATATGGGCCCACTAAGGCCATGTGTTGCAAGACTGTGTAGTGTGCTTGATCAATAACTTTCCGGTCAGGAATGACATCTTTCCTACCAAGGGTTCCGATACCTCGAAGCCTCCCCTCATGGTGAGATTCGAGCAAACCTATCAGTTTTACTGCAGCCATGTAGTCGACACAAAACTCACCGACCTCTTCGGTTGCATATCCTTCCACGATGCTTCCCTCTAGACATGATTGGTTATATACGAAATGATTCAAAATTCCCATGTATCTCTCGAAAGGGTACATGCTTCGAAGGACATAGGTCCGCACCACTTTATCTCTCTCACAAGATGCACAGTGAGATGCACCATGATATCGAAGAACGAAGGGGGGAAATACATCTCAAGCTGACATAAAGTTTTCACCACCTCCTCCTGAAGAGCATTTAGTTCCATGGGATCGATGACCTTCTGAGATATTATGTTAAAGAACGAACATAATCTCGTGATTATCTCTCGAACCTTGATAGGTAGGATATTCCGAATAGTGATCAAGAGCAGTTGAGTGATCACTACATGACAATCATGAGACTTCATGCCAATAAATTTTAACTCTTCCATTCAAACAAATCTTCTTATGTTCGAGGAGTAGCCGGTCGAAACTTTAACACCGTGCAGGAACTGACACAACTCCTTTTTCTCAGCCCTTAACAGAGTATAGCAAGCAGGTTCACAGAACATTCATCCTGTTTGAGTCTCTTTCGGGTGTAACTCTTTTCTGATTCCTATGTCCAACAAGTCAAGCCGTGTTTTGTGGCCATCCTTAGTTTTGCCCTTCATATTCAATAACAAACCTATAACGCTATCACATACATTTTTTCTACGTGCATGACGTTGATGCAGTGATGAACTTGTGGGTGCTCCCTATAGGGTAAGTTACAGAATATCGACCTCTTCTTCCACACAGCCTTCTCACGTGTAGCCTTTATTTTGCTTCCCTTCCTATAGGTAACTTTTATATCCTTTACCATGTGATGTACCTCCATACTGCTAAATTGCTTCAGAGGTGTACCACCCTCGATTTGTCCGTTGAATTGTTTCTTCATTCCACGCTACGGATGGTCTCTTTGGAGGAACCTACGATGACGCATGTACACAATTTTCCCCCGAATGCTTAAGCCACTAACTAGCCGTATCATTCAGGCAGTTAGTACATGCTTTTGACCCTTTCGTACTCTGCCCCGAAAGGTTAGCAAGGGTTGGATAATCATTTATGGTGCAAAAAAACAAGTTGTGCAGATTAAAGTTCTCTCACTTGTGAGCATCAAATACATCTTCCCCATAGGTCCATAATTTTATGAGATCTTCCATCAATGGCTCAAGGTAAACATCTATATTGTTCCCGGGTTGCTTTGGTCCTTGCACAAGTATCGTCATCATAATGTACTTTCGCTTCATGCACAACTAAAGAGGAAGGTTATAAAATACAGATTCACTGGCTAGGCGCTATGACAGCTGTCATGTTTCCGAAAGGGTTCATTCCATCTGTGCTCAGTCCAAACCTTATATTTCTTGGTTCCCTCGCAATATCTTCAAATTTTCTATCAATCTTTCTCCACTGGATGGAATCAGCAGGATGTCTAAGCTTTTCGTCGTTCTTGCGCTTATCAGCATGCCAACGCGGCAGTTCTGCGCCACTTGGGTTCACAAATAAACGCTTAAGACGGGGGATTATAGGCAGATACCACATAACCTTAGCGGTAGTTCCTTTCGTCACCTCGTCCCCCTCATCTTCGATGCCTTTCTCCTTATGCTTGTATCGGGAGGACTTGCATTCGAACAAGCATGTATTTGCTGTACTTTCATTCCCAATGGATAAAGAACATCCTTCACTTGATACGTACTTCTAGGCAACTCGTTTCCCTCTGGAAGCATGTCCGCTAGGAGACCTAACAACTCTGTGAAACTTTTATTTGACCACCCATTGCTTGCTTTCAGTTTCAACAATTCAAGCACTGATGACAATTTCGTGTACTTACCCTTGTATCCCTCAAACAAAGGTTTCTCCGAGTCCCCCATCAAGAGTTTGAATTTCTCGTACTCCCGTGTACTATGGTTCCTTCTGCATGGCACAACATCTCATCCAAATGGTGAAAATCATCCGACGATATTTCTTCATCTGAATCATTTAGCGACATCATGTGCCATATAATTATCTTCCTCCGTGATGACATCATTACCACCTTCCTGGATTGTCTGCTGCTCACCGTGACTTGTCTAACATGTGTAACGCTCTATGAAACCCTTACGAATTAGGTGATCTTGGATCTGTTCTGAGTTCTCAAATATGTGTACATTCTCGCAGTCTTTGCATGGAAAACAAATATATTGTTCCCCTCTATTCAACTTATGCTCTTCCGTAACTCTTATGAAATCTGACACGCCACTAAGGTATCGTTCACTTGAGCGGTTACCATCATACATCCAGTTTCGGTCCATCTACAGGACAAATTAAATAAATTTAATTAATTCATGTAAAATATAGAGGCTCACAAAGTGTGTACCAACTAATCTATACAATACTAGTTAATATTATCGTTACTATTTGGTTTTGACTACATGTAAGTAGTAATTACCAATAGTCTTTCTATTTCACAACCAACAATTACTATGTCGGTATGGTTTTTACTACATGTGAATGATTATTACTAATATTTTATTTCATTCATGAAGATATGACCTACCAATACTTACAAATTTATTTGCGACAAATACAACTTAATATATGACTTATTTGATAAAACAAATTTAATTAATCATGTCTTTAATACGTGGGTTTTTACTATATCAAAGCATTCTTAAAATGTCATTCCATACAACCTTTCGACAATTACAACATCTTTTTCCGAGACAAGATAAATCAATTTTAAAATAATAAATTACTATATGCTATATATACACATCTCTCTCTTTCATAATCTAAACCACTCAAATATATCATTTTGCCACTATAAATTAGCTAGCCACATCCTCAATATAGTAATTGAAACCAATTTATGTCTCAAATTAAAGAAAGGCAAATAAAATTTGCCATAACCTAGCTAGATCTACATTATGTCTCTTTACCACATTACATCTAGCAAATTAATCAAAATTTTAAACCAATCACTAATCTTAGACCACCAATATGAAAGAGATATGCAATATCCTCTCCAAATCTAGAGTTTTTGAGCTCAATTCAATCTCCAAGCTGAAAAATCGCAAGAGCTCCACCATCACTGCTGCTGTGTGCAAGAACAGAACATTGAAGATAGGAGCTCGGTCTATCTATAATAAATTGACACCTTATGATAAGGCCAACATCACAGGTGGTTCTTACTGCCTATGATATGTGTCGTGTACATATTGCAGGCGATTCTTTAATAGAACCGTGTGATATCTTGTCATTACAGGTGGTTCGCATCTCTCCGAATTAACCCAGTCGTTTCTCTTTGCGAACCGCCAGTGATCTACTATAACAGAGATGGATTGTACTTATCCGCCTGGAATGATGGGTCTCGAATGACTAGTTCTAAAGTAGTGATTCAGGCCTTTAGGGGTAAAGCACTCGAGGATCTAGGCCCCGTATCAAACACGGCGGCTTTTCAATAACAATTTCACCATTTTTATTTTGGATGCCACGTTCAACTGGAAGCATCTTTTCTGTTATCCATATTTATACTACTTATAGAAGTATAAGTTAGGATTTGAGGCACTTCCTTCTAGCCATCTAATCCAATCAAATAGCTTAGTATTAAGTTGAATCCCTAAAATTTATGTCTCAATTGCACACTATTTGACGCCCTATTATTTATCCTTGGGAGAATGATGGCTGTGCCACTAGTCGTCTCCGAAACTCGTAGTCTGCCACTGAATTTATGGAAATTATGGCTGTGCCACAAACTCATGCGAAGAAATTGTACTGAAACCACTGTGCGGCGTCAGCGCAAGTTGCCGTCAGCTTGCCGTCTCTTTGACCCGTCTGTGGGACCCACCACTTTGCCAGGAGACTCGTGCAGTTCGAATTCCCTAGTTACTGTGCTCTCCGCCGCGCGCCCTCTCCGACCCTCCGCCGCGCGCCCTCGCCCTCGCGTCGTTCCGCCATGGTGTGCGTCCCTCGCCCTCGCGTCTGCCATATCGGGCCCCGCGGCGTAGCGCCGCCCGTGGCCCCGCGCGATGGCCTGCGCGTGCGGCGCCGCCGCAACCGGCGAACGGCGCGCCGCGCGTCGCCACCCCCCGTCGTCGCACCGGCCCCCGCCATCGCGCGCCCTCACAGCCCCTCCGCCGCTTGCCCTAGCCCTCGCAACGACCGCCATGGAGCCGCCCGTCCCTAACCCTCACGTCCGCGCGACCAAGCGCGCGGCCATTCTCTTCTGCATGGGCTCTGTGGCGGGGTGCAAAGCCGAGCTTCTAAGGAAATACGCGGTCATGATGCGTTTGATTTTAGGCTTGGGCGGATGGGGCGACGGTGACCTTGCCTCGCCGCCTCGCGCCGAGGAGGATGCCGCGCCCCCGCCGTCGCGCCAGCAACCGCGCCCCGCACCACCGAGAAGGTCCAGGCCAGCAACGCCGCCCTCCCGGCCGAGGAGCGCGCGGAGGACAAGTATTATGAGTTCTGGGCGCACTACCATTAGTGCGCTTGCGCGCTGGAGTCCTCCAACCGGCAGGCAGCCATATCTGCCGTCGGGTGGGATGCACACGTGCGCCGCTCCCGGATGTACGTCGCTCGGGTCGTAGAGGCTGTCCATCTCGACGTCGCGTGGGTGCCGGACTTCGAGGCCGTGCGCGAGGCTCTCAACCGCGAGATTAATGCCTGGCAGTTCCTTGCCGACCTCGAAGCCATAGTGGAGGAGACCTTGTCCCGCCGCGCTGAGGAGGATCCGTGCGTTGTAGCCGTAGCGCGCGAGATCTACCGCGGCCTGTGCATTTGTTCAGCTAGGTGATACAATAAGAATATAAACATCACTTGCTAAGTCAATACTGAATACTTTGGTCGGAGTGGAGAAGCTACGCGTGTTAATAAATGCAGGGGATTTGGAGGAGGAAGGGATCAACGCAGGAGAGAAGAAGGGGATTTGGAGGATGCGGGTAGGTGAATAACATGTGGGGCTGAATGAACGAGGGCCCATATGACATTGACGCGACATGGGCTGAGTCCGGTGCGGTTGGTGGCATTGAACTCAATGACATGTGGGGCGGAGGACCCACGTGTCCGATATTATGCTTTTTCTTCTAAAAATGTAAAACACCTCTCTTAAATCTAATTATTCGGTTTAAGTTTTTGCATATAGTTTTTTTTGTAGTATTGTAACTTCATATATGTTGCTGTGTACAAGTTTCACTAATTTTCGGATAGTTTTACTATATATTATACATTAAATGAATTTTTGCGCACTTATTGAAAGTGATCCCATTTTGAACTATAGATGTATCAAATAAGCTCTAAAAAACTGTAGTAAAAATATATTCAAGGAAATATATACAATTTGAGCTCATGTGCTGCAAATGGATGAAATATTCAACTCAGTGCTATGGTAGATCCAGCGAGAGTTTTTCCATGTTTTTAGAAAAAATGAAAATATATCTAAATGAAGTCAAAAAATACTAAAACTTGGCATGGTACCCTAATATAGGCACATAACCCTGTGATAAAAATTTGAGAAGAATACACAAAATAAAAATAATAGGTTGTTCACAAAATGGACTATCTCCAATGAAGTTTCATAACATTCACCCCAAATCTCCAACTCTATACCACTCAAACCAATTTCAATGACCATTTGAGCTCTTTTCCACTTCAAACTTTTTATACACCTTGCTTTAGCATTTATAATGACAAATGTGAATTAAAATCACCATTTTTTATGTAATAATCTTTATTTAGCATTTTCTCTAGCTATTTAAGACTAAAAAATGAAAGAATATCTAAATGTTGTCAAAAAGTACTAAAAATTGGCAAGGAGTCCTAATATTGATACAATATCTTATGATAAAAATCTGAGAAGAATACACATAAGAGAAATAATGAGTGTTCACCAAGTGGACTATCTCCCAAAACATCACATGCAAATATCCACACAACCCTTTTGCAGTGACCATTTGAGCTCATTTCCACTTCAAATTTTGTGTACACCTTCATTTAACATTTGTAATGACTAATGTGAATTAAAATCACCATTTGTTACGTAATAATCCTTATTTACCATTTTCTCCAGCTATTTAAGGCTAAAAAATGAAAGAATATCTAAATGTTGTCAAAAAATACTAAAAATTGGCAAGGGGTCCTAATATTGGTACAATACCTTATGATAAAAATCTGAGAAGAATAAACATAAGAGAAATAACGATTGTTCACCAAGCATTTTCTCCAATGTTTTTTAGAAGAAAAATAAATAATAAAAATAGAATTTGTCAAAAAATAGTCAAACTTGGCACGGTGTCCTAATATTGGTACATTAGCTTGTAATAAAAATCTCACACGATTTCTCAAAGTTGGAAAAACCACTTGGTTAGAAATGGCCCCTTTTGGCCCCTACCTATGGCACCATTTTCTAAAACTGACCAAAAAATCAAGTTTCTCCAAAAAATCTTAAAAAATCTCAGTAATTCTACATACATGTATTGGACAAACTGGGAAAGTTTTAGCTTAGTTGGCCCAGTAGTTTTGAGCTTTGGGCAGATTTCGTTAATGTAGGCCAAATTTGACCCAAAAAACAATTTTCCATATTTTCCATATTTTCAGTTACAGCCAATGGCGTTGTACTAGACCCAATAGATCTTCTCCCGATCGTCCTCGAGCCACTCCTCGAGCTTGTCGATGCAGTGCTCGACCCACTCTTCTTGATGGGTATACAACGCGTGGATGGTGACGTTGCCATGCCCTGGGACACGGATCTTGCGGTGGTCGGACACCATGGCTGAAACGGATGCCATCCTTCCCGTGCGGGGACCCACCACTTTTGGCCACGTCGTCAACAACGAATACGAGGCCCACCAGCAGTGCTCGATAGTGGCCCTCGTTTGCCGGCTGCTCCTCCGCCGCCACCGCCGCCCCGCCATCGTGGTCCAGCGCAGCCTCGACTTCGGCACCGGCAGCCCATTCGACAAGGGCGACGTACCGTCGAGCGGCGTGCAGGCATGCGGACCCGACGGCCACTAGGGCTTCGCGCCGGGCGCCGGCCTCCACATATTCGGCCCACGCGCGGTATTGTTGAGCGCGGTCCTCCTCGGCCCGGCGGGCGGCCTCCACGCAGGCGCGCTCCTCCTCCAAGATGCCATCCAAGTCCCTCCAGAGCTCCGCCTCGAGCTCGGTGACAGCGGGGGCCGGCGCGACGGCGGGGGGCGTTGGGTTTGCCTCGGCGCGGGGTGGCGAGGCGCGGCGCGTCGTTCGCCGATTGCAGCGGCGCCGCACGCGCAGGCCACCGCGCGGGGCCACGGGCGGCGCTAGGCGCGGCGAGCCGCGAGGCTCGACAGCCGGCACGACCACGCGGCACGGCGCGATATGGCGGACGAGAGGGCCCCACAGAGGAAGGAATGGGTCAAACAAGTCTCCTCTTCGTTGCTGGCGACGTGGCAAAGTAGTGGGTCCCACAGAAGGAAGAAAGGGAGGGTCAAAGAGACGGCGAGCTGACGGCAACTTGCGCTGACGCCGCGCAGTGGTTTCAGTACAATTTCTTCCATGAGTTTGTGGCACAGCCATAATTTCCATAAATTCAGTGGCAGACTACGAGTTTCGGAGACGACTAGTGGCACAGCCATCATTCTCCCTTTATCCTTTGTTGTAGGGGGTTGTCCGCTGTACCTAGAATCGACGCAATTGCCGGTCCAGAAAGAGGATGGCTACTTCTGACAGGTTTGTCAACTCAACAAGTTTAGAATCATTCCCTTGATCACAAGTAACACAAATCCTAGGCACCATGAACTCGCGCCGGCGTGGTGGAAGAGCTTCCACTTCCACCTCAGGGAAGAACTCAAGGACGACCGCTCCATCTTTGGTGCCATCTACATGCACGTGCCCCCGGCGGGCAGGCGCCGCCAGCCGTCCGCTCCACACTACATAGTCGCCTTCAGGGGCACCAAGCACAAAAAAGACATGCACCGTAAGTGCAAGATCATGACCAACATGGTGAAGGATTCCAACCGCTCCCAGCGCGCGCGCGCGAGAGGCGGTCGGCAAACTCTTCAACACTATCCCCAGCGGCTGCGTCGTCTGGCTCACGGGCCACTCCCAGGGCGGGTCGCTGGCGCTGGAAGTGGGGCGGGCCATGATGGTGGATCATGAGCGCAACCTCCCGACCTTCCTCTTCAACCCGCCGCAGGTGTCGCTGTCGCCGGTGATCCACAAGATGCACCCGACGGAGGTGGCGAAGCGGGACTTGTACGCCGCGAGCTACCTCGTGAAGGTTGGTCTCGGACGGGTCCTGACTCCCCACAAGGAACTCATGGAGATTCTGTTTGAGCGGCTATCCTCGTGGGTACCGATGCTCTACGTGCACGAGAGGGACTTCATCTGCCGGGGCTTTATCGACTACTTCGAGTTAGCGGCAGCAGTTACAGGATCGTTTCTGCGGCGTCGCCAAGTCGGCGATGACATTGTCGTATTCTCCGTGCTCGGCAAGGACAAGGAGCAGCCGCACCTCCTGCCGTCGGCGATGCTGTCGAAGAACTCGAGCTTCGACAGCGACGCACACAGGATCCAGCAGTTGTTGGACGCACACGGGCTCCGGCAGTGGTCGAAACCGGACCACGAGCTGATCATCAGGTTGAGCGCCAGGCGTTATAGCTACCTTGGAGCATAAACCAGGCGTTTATAGCTTGGACCGTCGCCCGCACTGGCTCCAGCACTGGTGGAAACCCTATAGCGAGCTTGGGTTGAGCGTCAAGCATTACACCTATCCAGTGCATGTGGAACGAAAATGACCGGAGGTCATCATATACGATCTACGTATCACCATATATTTGTTAGGGTATTAGAGCTTTGGGTATTAGTGTGCACACATCTATATATAAAGAGGTAAAATAAAATTGCACCCGTATACACCCTGTTGGCCTCTGTGGTTCTGCATACGCAGAGCATAAAATGCTGTTACGCTTGGTATATATTGCTTCTCATCAAATTATAGTGTGCTTTTGTATTATCTGAACTAGCACAGCGTCGCAATTGCGTGAAAACCTTTTGATCATCTTTTAAAAAAATTAGACTTGTGTGTAATATTAGATCGATACGGGGAATAAAAGCTCAGATCGCAAGCTGGCCAGGTAGTCGTTGTACTAAGCCAATATATTATTTGTAGACGATATTATATCATGCAGAATTATTGTTCAGATCACGATTAATTGATCATTATATGATATTAGATCAATACGTGGACTTAAGGTTAATATCACTAATCCTTGATATTAGATTAGAACACTAATTTAAAGGCTCGGTAGCCTATTGGTTATTGGCTATTAATAATTAAGGTAAGTGAGATCAATATCGAATAATGTTTAGTTATAGATATGCTAACCTATTGCTTGTGGTCTACTCATAATAAGGGTCCACCAATCTATAGACGGATAATGTTCAGGTGCCGTCATGAAATTTTATCAGATGTATCTTTCGAAACAAATTATCAATTGTGATCTATTTAGGTACAATTATGAAGATCTGTCAGCTAATATGTACATGTATGATGGCATATATGTTGTGATATGTTTATGTACAGTTAGAATGATCTACATCTGTTTAGGCACAAATATAAAGATCTATCAGCTATGATATGTTTAATACAGTTATTGCTGGGTTTAGTCCCACATCGATTGTGGACATAGACATAGCATGACTTATAATGGTGAGGGTAACTCCATTTAGAGAGAGAGGGTTTAAGACCTCTTATAATCCTATGTTGCTCTGTAGTTGGGCCTGAGGAGCAATGGAGGCTGAAAGTTTGATTTCACGGGCCTAGGATTGCGCAACAAGTGAGCCCAGGTGTCACGGTTGCCACTCATGGTTGGCAAGCTGGAGCGCTAGTGTAAGCGGGCCCAGGTATGACATATGTGTGAGGGGGATATTTGTTGAGTTTAGTCCCATATCACTTATAGGACAAGGCAGAGCACAGTTTTTAAGGGTGAGGGTAGCCCCTCCTGTCAACTAGTCTTTTAGGAGGAGTGGGCCCAATACCTCTTATAAGACTGTGCTGCTCTGTGGTTGGACCTGAAGCACAATGCAGGCTAAGACGACGCTGGTTTAGCGGGTCTGAAATTGCGCAACTAGTCGTATCAGAGCCTAGGTTTCGGGATCAGATCTCGGAGACCTCACAATTGTTAGTCATGGCTGACAGACTGGAACGCTTGTGTAAGCGGATCCATGTATGACCGATGTGTGAATGTGCTGGTACGCTGGTTTAGCAGGTCCATGACTGTGCAACAATTGTGGAGTTCTATTAGATGTGATTTGCTTAAGCATAATTGATTTGCTTAAGTATAATTATGAAAATCTATCGATCGTCGTTCACGATGTCACTGACAAGTGATCTTAGATCCAACCTGTCAGTGACACATGATAGAACATTTTATAAAAGGCCAAATTATGATGAGATATTTTATCAAACTTTTGTAATAAGAGCACCCACCAAATTTAATAATCGGATGTCTTGCTTTTTGTGGAAAAATTTAGTCTATTTTTTTCTCCCATATTGGGTTTTGTATATGACAGATTTTACTTAACTAAATCTTCCTTCAAAGAGTTGGACATCCAAAGTTGGATCCGATGTCCGTGAACTTTCCAGCCTAAACCCGAAAATTTATCTTGACGATCGAGTACCTAATTGTGTAGCGTAGAGCCACTTAACTCTACACTTGGGAGTCTAAAGAAACTCTCTAAACTTGCAGGTTATTGGTATTATTACTTAGCTAATTAAAATTCGTACTATGAGCCTAGGGTAGTAGAATAGATCTGTGAAACTACTGTGGATTGTTTCAATGGATTATCCATGCGTAAATTCCATTGGAATAACTAGTTTTTGTTTATTTAATGCTCAACTCTACAAGTTCAGGAAGATGACCCTGGTAGGACACATAAACAGTCTACGATCATCAGTTTCACAAGCCGAATGATTGAAATGGAAAACAAGAAACGTGAAGCGCCAAATGAACGGCAGCGGGCACCCTAACCTGCAAACAGACCTTAGAGAAGATTATGCCACGTGGGTTCTAATCATCATCGTCTAAATCTTCATCTCAAGGAGAACTGACAACCAATAAGAGGAATTAAGGCCTTCAGGGGTAAAGCACTCGAGAATCTAGGCCCCGTATCGAAAACGGTGGCTTTTCGATCAATAACCATTTAACCATTTTTATTTTGGATGCCACGTTCAATTGGAAGGATATTTTCTATTATCCATATTATACTACTTATAAAAGTATGAGTTAGGATTGAGGCACTTCCTCCTAGCCATCTAATCTAATCTAATAGCTCAAGTATTAAATTGAATCCCTAAAATTTATGTCTTAATTACATATACTATTGGCACCATATTATTTACCTTTTGTTGTAGGGGGTCTCAGTTGTACCTCGAATCGATGCAATCGCCAGTCCAGGACAAAGACGGCTACTCCTGACAGGAGGTCTAAAGTGACAAGAGGTCCGGGGTGGCGGAGGTTCTGGACGAAGGTAGCCGCCCTTGATAGGAGGTCCGGGTGACAGAGCTCCGAGACAAAGATGGCCGTCCGTGACAAGAGGTCCGGGGTGATGGAGGTCTAGGACAAAGATGGTCACCCCTAACGGGAGGTCCGAGGTTGTGGAGGTCCTGGACGAAGACGGTCACACCCTAACAGGAGGTCCGGGGTGGCGAAGGTCCGAGACGAAGATGGCCACCCCCTGACAGGAGGTCCGGGGTGACGGAGGTTCAGGACGAAGACGGCGACCCCTTGACAGGAGGTTCGGGGGTAACGGAGGTTCAGGATAAAGAAGAGAGGCGAAGGGACCATCGTACAAAGAACCGTACCAGACATCACGTAGATGCGAGGCATATGCTTGTAAGGGCAGGAGAGAAATGACAGAATAGCCCTTGGTCATATGAAGAGATGAGGATAGAACTGTAAACTTTCTATGACAGAATTGTTACTCCGCTTTACACCCTCTCCTGCCTATAAGTAGGAGAAAACTCTCCCCGTTTGGGGTATGGAATACAACAAGCACAAGTTTTCCACCAGTTGAAAATTTCACTAAGTACTCGTGAAGACCTGCTTGATACCCATTCACTCCCCATGCACACCTGGGTGATCTAGCTGTCAACCGCGGATGCCTCAAGTTTACTGTGTGACCGAGTAGTCGACGACATCCTTAAACACCCACGTATTCATAACCCTCTTCCTCCCATGCTCCCCTTTCCCCTTATTAATCATACTTAGATCATTTGTCTCATTAATAATTATGCATTGTGCAATTTGTCCAAAAGTATCAAGAGATATATTCAAATTTGTATGTAGTTGTACTGTGATCAACACATTATCTACATTATTTGTGCTTATACATATGTTTGGCGAGACGTGCATTTGCATGTGTTGGATTGCTAGTAGATTAAATGCATGTGACAGCAACCACAAAAAAGAGAAATATGCTACAAAATCTCACAATAAAGCAAAATATCTAACCATTAATTTGGTGGATCCTTATTATTAATTTACCACAATCAGTAGGTCTTCCGAAATGTACCTAACCATCATCCTGGATCTGATGGATCTTTATTATCAGGATTGTCTATTTCTATGTTGCCTCAGATTTTTTTTAAAAAATTTAAGTCACCTTTCTTGGCCTTTTGGATAAGCATCCAACCATCCACATCCACGCCTCACTCCATATATAACATGTTAAGTTTGTGTCAAATATGTATACATGTAGGGTTACGTATTAGACTTTGGGATGAATTAGAGTCAGGAATAGACTCTAATTCATGTGTGGATTGGAGTATGGTAGGTCTTAGAGCCGAATGCTAGTACTCCTAGGCCCTATATATTGAGGGGGATGCCACACGTTGTAACAAAAAAAACAAAATCAACGGAGTAAGGGGCAGTCAGACCACCCTCTAGGGGTGGTTAGACCGGACGGCAAGATCACAACTTTGGTCACGGGCGGTCAAACCAGCCAGCCCATGAGGCAATGTGATTAGACAACTACTGGTGGATTCGAAGGTGGCAGCCAGATAGCCTAGGAGGGGTGCTCAGACCGGCCAGGGTAAGAAGCCGCAGTGGTGGTATAGGGCATGTCGGCCAAAGTCAAGTGGCCAGACCTGCAAGGTGGCGCGATCAAATCGGCTGGTGAATTTGCCGAAATCGATGAACTCCGCGAAGCTCATATTGGTGGCTATGTAGATCGCGTCCGTAGGACTTGTTCCGGATGGCTCTTGTTGCTATAATATGAGGGCCGAAGCGCCCAAGAAGTGTTCCGTGGATGTAGACTTCGGTTGAACCTCATCAACAAATACCGTGTCTTTGGTGTTCTTCATCTTGTATGTTTACCTCGGTAGATCCAATGAATCCTCGAGAGATTGGACCATGGCATCATGCCTAAGAAGGGTGGTCAGACCACTTGAGTCGGCATGGTCAGGGCGGTCAGACCGCTCAGGCGAAGCGGTTAGACCACTTGTACAACAACTATCAAAATTGGTGGACGATGACTCGATTTTTTTAGCAATTTTGAGGCATGCGGTCAGACTGGCTAGGCAAAGCAGTCAGACCAGTGCGGGGTGACGTTTCGTGAGGAGTCCAGATGCAGCAACTAGCTATTGCACGAGGTGACAACCGGCTTCCTTACGACGAGTGCGTGTATCAGTTCTTGTCTGTTTTCATGGAAGCAGAGTCCGAATCAAAGGACACAAGGTGGTGTGTACACCATGGAGTCGTGTTGGAGGTGGAGCTGGAGTCTAGTAGGGATTCTGCTCGCAATCAGGATGGGTCTTAATCCCAGTTGGTTTCAAAGTCAGTATTGTACGAGAAGGATTCGAATGAAAGGTACGGGTTGAGGAGAGGCTACGTGTAAGAGCTCAGATGATCAAAGCCTAGTTCAGCAAAAAGCGAGAAGCACTTGACTCAGAGGATGAGTACTCGGTGGTCTGGAGCAGACATGGGACTTGGCATCGGTCAAGAGAGATCGGTTGTTCTCTGTAGTGGGGCTAGTGTATTGCAGCGAGGTGTGCGGCTGAGGGCACATGGAGGTGCACGGGCAGTCTGACCGACCAAAGGGGCATTCTGACTGGCTTGGCAAAGTAGTCTAACTGGCCCTAAGGGGTGGTCTGATTGGCATTGATGAAAGTTGATGCTTTCAAGATTCGAGGTGGCTACAACTTGGTGGTTCCACTAAGTTTGGGCTTTGGAAGATAATGGTTAGAGTTGGATGACTTTGAGAGATGTCAAGCCAGATAAGCGGAACCAAAGAATTGAAGGACTAAAGATCAAGGCAATCGGGCCCCATACTACTGTGTCGATCGGGATTGGTGAGAACCGTGTGATGGATAGGAGTATGCCAAAGGGAATCTAGAAGTGTTTGAAAGTCGGAGCATGTAAAAGTCTTGGAAAGCACAACATTGTGTTCAGTTACGGGTCACTAGAACTTGTGAAACTAGATGTGATGTATGATGATGAAGATATGGTCATATTATCTACGGTGTTCGATGCACATGCCAAAGTGCAGACAAAGGCAGGAGGAGACCGAAGTGCTGTAGTTGTGGGGCATGTGGAAAAGGACTATCCAAATAAAAGGGTGAGACAACTTTGACTTTGACTCAGGGTGACTCAAGGGTGATGGTAAAGTTCCTTCAAGTTTTTAAACAGATAGTCAACATGGGCGATGATGTTGGGTTCAGGTAACTCTTATAAGTGGTATCTAATAAGTGAGCCATTCACTTTCATGTAGATTTGAAAACAGGCTACTAGGGTGATGACATTGTTGTCGGTATATGGTGACTTCATGATCGGCGTATGATGGCATTGGACAAGATACTCCGAGAAGTTGGGAACGCCTAAGTACAGGGTTGGAAAAGAATCTAATTTCGCAAGAACATTGACTGTGATGAAAGGAAAGAAGAGAGTTTAGTTGTACATGGAGTCATAGAGAAGTCATGGAGTAGCGCTAAGGCTCATGGAGAAATCTCAGGTCCAAGGTATACAAGGGTTCGCATATTGTAGCTTCAAGGTGGTGGATGAAATATTCGCCAAGGTGGAATTTGTTAAGTTTGTGCCAAATATGTATATGTGTAAGGTTACATACTTTGGGATGAATTAGAGTTAGGAATAGACTCTAATTCATGTGTGGATTGGAGTATGGTAGTCCCAGAGTCGGACTCTAGTACTCCTAGACCCCATATAATGAGGAGGGTACCACACGTTGTAATCCTAGCAAAAATAGAATTGACGGAGCAGCGGGCGGTCAAACCGTCCTCTTGGGGTGATCAGAATGATCGGCACAATAAGACCGCTAGTCATGGTAGTCAGACCAGCCAGGGGCCGAGGCAACGTGATTTGACAAGTTCTAGCGGATTCAAAGGTGACGGTCAGATAGCTCTAGAGGAGCGGTAAGACCGGCCAAGGTCAAAAGCCGCGGCGATTGTACAGTGCTTGTCGGCCGAAGTCAAGCGGTCGAATCAACAAGGTGGTGCAGACAAACTGGCTGGTGAATTCGACGGGATTGACGAGCTCCACAAAGCTCATATTGGTGGCTGTGTAGATTGGTTATTCCGAAGGCCTTGTTCCGGATAGAACTTGTTGTTATAATATGAGGGGCGGAGCGCTCAACAAGTGCTCCTGGAGATGTAGGTTTTTCCTGAACCTCGTCAACAAACATCGTGTCTTCGACATTCTTGATCTTGCATGTTTACCTCAGTAGATCCAATGGCTATGCACCTCGAGAGATTGGCCCAAGACATCACGCCTACGAGGGCTGATTTCATAACATAACGTATACATTAAAAATTGTTGTACCATTTGGCTAAAATCACTACTGCAGATTGACCCTCTCCTGAACCCCCTCCACTGACGGGCACAAAGAGGTCCGTCGCTGGAGGGGAACACCGCCGACGGACATGAAAGAGACCGTCAGCGGAGAGGGCAGCAAAGATGGACACGCAGAGCATCACTGACGGGCACGAAATACATCCGTCAGTAGAGATGAACGCGAGGTGGCATAGATGACGCGTTAACTCCACTGACGATCTCAATTTAAAGGACCGTCAGAGGAGATCGCATCTCCACTGACGGGCTAAAACTCGGACCGTCAGTGTAAGTGTGAACGTATGACGACTAATTTTACTGACGGTCCCTCTGTACCGGCCCGTCAGTAGAGATGTTAACTCCACTGACGGCATAGATCTTCGTCCGTCAGTGGTAATTACCGCATGGTTGGCTGTATATTCACTGACGGGCCCATTTTAAGGGCCCGTCAGTGGTGTTATCTCCTTATAGCCAAAGCAGGCCCTCGCTGCTGGCCAGTGCTCGCGCGCCCACTGGCCAGCAGCGAGTGCCGCCGTCGCCCCAGCTGCTGCCGCCGTCGCCGCCGCCCCCCCTTCCCCCCCCCAACCCACCAACACTTGTCCCCTCTCCCCAAACCCTCCTCCCCAAGCTAGAGAGTCTAGATCTAGATCTAGATCTAGATCTAGACCTCTTTTCCTCCTCCTCTCACTCTCTCCCTCCTCACCTCTCACTCCTCCTCTCACTCTCTCCCTCCTCACCTCTCACTCCTCCTCTCACTTTCTCCCACCTCCTCACCTCTCACTCCTCCTCTCATTCTCACTCTCTCCCTCCTCTCACTTTCTCCCACCTCCTCACCTCTCACTCCTCCTCTCTTTGTCACTCTCTCCCTCCTCCTCATCTCTCACTCCACCTCTCACTCTCTCCCTCCTCCTCATCTCTCACTCCACCTCTCACTCTCTCCCTCCCTCTCCATACATCTCCCTAGTAAAATTTCGGTAATAATGCTCGCTAGTGTACTTTTCATGTCGGATATGTATTTGATGTGATTTTCGGTTATCGAACTGATTAGTTTCGTGTCGTAGGTGTTGATCGATGGATCGCAGTTGGATGTACGACAACCGGGCGACAGAGAGTTGGGCTATGGCTTTGAACGAGTTTCTTGATGTCGCCGAACGAGATATGAGGGCAAAAGGTGGCACGAAGATTTGCTGTCCATGTCGCGATTGCAAAAATTTGGTAATGTTCGATACGAGAGGGAGGGTGACGGTACACCTGGCGCTTAAGGGTTTTATGTCAGGCTATACACGTTGGACATGTCACGGCGAGGAGGAGGAAGATCAGGTGTTACAGCAAGCTGCCGAACACGGAGATGACGAAGAAGACGAGGGGAGTATCGAACCTGACGCCGAAGGAGAAACGGGAAACAATTTGGCCGATATGGTGCAGGACGTTCACATGGTGGAGCAGGTGGTGATAGATCCCGAGGATGAAAGAGAGGCTGCCAAGTTCTCGAGACTAGTTGAAGACTCACAAATCCCGTTGTATACCGGTTGCGATCCAGAGCACACGCGTCTGTCGGTCACGCTGGAACTTCTAAGGATCAAGGCAGCCCACAACTGTCCGGACGAAGGCTTCGATGAGACACTGGCTTTTCTTGCAAAAGTTTTTCCGAAAAACAACTTGCTGCCTACGAGCACGGAAGAAGCCAAGAAGGTTGTCTGCCCTCTTGGGTTAGAGGTGCAGAGGTTCCACGCGTGTCCGAATGACTGCTTTATTTACCGCAAGGAGCACGAGAAGCTGTACAAGTGTCCCACGTGCAACACGTCCAGATTCAAGAGGGGTAGAAAGCAAGCCGATGATGAGGACCCAGTGAAGAGTGGGGCTCCAGCAAAGGTTGTATGGTATCTTCCGGTCCTTCCCCGTTTGAATCGTTTATTCGCTAACAAGAAGGAGGCAAAGCTGCTACGTTGGCACGCCGAGGGGCGGAAAACTGATGATGGAGTGATGAGACACCCTGCCGATGCTTCGCAGTGGAGGGCAATCGACGCCCAATACGATGATTTCGGAAAAGATCCGAGGAATATCAGGTTCGGTATGAGTACGGACGGGATCAATCCATTCGGCAACATGAGCAGCAGACACAGCACTTGGCCCGTGGTTCTATGGATGTACAACCTTCCTCCATGGCTGTGCATGAAACGAAAGTACATACACCTCTGTATTCTCATACAAGGGCCGAAGCAACCTGGGAACGATCTGAACATGTATCAACAATTATTGTTCGAAGAACTAGCTACACTGTGGGAACCAGGGGCCCAGGTCTGGGACGCATACGAAGAAGAGTACTTCAATCTGAAAGCGCTGTTGTTCACGACGGTCCAAGACTACCCCGCGTACGGATATCAGTCCTGCCAGTGTGTTCATGGGTACAAAGGATGTGTGAAGTGTTTGGAGTCTACTACAAGTTTACACCTAAAGGGATCCAAAAAAATCGTGTTCATGGGCCACCGAAGGTGGCTGAAACAGAACGACCCATGGAGGCAAGAGAAGGAATTGTTTGACAATACTGTTGAGGTCCGTTCGGCGCCTCGGGAGAAGACCGGGGTGGAAATCTATGACATCGTGAACACAATGCCCCCTGTTACGCCAGGTAAGACACAACCGTCTGTTCCCATGCAGGACGGCGTCTGGAAAAGGAAATCCGTATTCTGGGATTTGCCTTACTGGAGATTCCTAAGCACACGTCACAGCATAGACGTCATGCATGTTGAAAAAAACGTGTGCGAGAGCTTGCTTGGTATCCTGCTCAACATTTCAGAAAAGACTAAAGATGGACCGAAGGCACGAGCTGACATGGAATTCTTGGGTATAAGAAAGAAGCTGTGGGCTACGAAGCGAACGACCAAGTTGGGGACGGGTGCAGTCAGAATCAAGACGGACTGTCCCGCTGCTTGTTACACTCTCAGCAAAAAAGAGATCGTTAGCTTTTTGGAGTGCCTCCAAGGTGTCAAAGTTTCTTCCGGTTACTCGGCAAACATCGGGAGAATAGTTGACATGAAGAGTCACCGAGTAATTGGTATGAAGTCTCATGACTGCCACGTGATGATCACGCAGATACTTCCTGTTGCAATCAGAGGTCTCATGGAGCCGGAGGTCCGCAAGACAGTCTTGAATCTTTGTAACTTCTTCAACACGATATCTCAGAAGTCGATATCCGTTACACGTTGCCACAAGCTGCAGGAGGAGATCATTGTCATACTGTGCGAACTTGAGATGTACTTTCCTCCAGCATTCTTCGATATCATGGTACATCTCATGATCCATATCGTCCCGGAGATACTGGACCTAGGTCCCGTGTTCCTACACAACATGTACCCGTTGGAAAGGTACAATGGGGTTGTGAAGCGCTACGTTCGTAACAGGTCACAACCAGAAGGTAGCATCATCCAAGGCTATGTTGCCGAAGAGTGTGTCGAGTTCTGCACTGATTACTTGGCTGATCAAAAGTCCATAGGTGTTCCTGTTTCACGGCACACGGGAAGGCTCGATGGTGAAGGCCATGCACGCGGACATAGGGCTTTACATGTCTACAATTCAGTACCCAGTAGGTCAGATGACTATGACAGAGCACATCTCGTGGTCTTGCAACACCTGACGGTGGTGCATCCCTATCTTTGGATGCACATGGTAAAGCTTAAAAAAGAAAACCCGAAGAAGGGAGAAGCGTGGCTCTCGAAGGAGCACAATGGAAAGTTCGCAACATGGCTAAAGAACTACTGGTATGAAAGGCCTCCGACAAATTTCGAAGAAGAGACGGTCAAAATGCTGTCACAAGAACCAGCGAGCAAGGTCCTGACATTTCAAGCATACGACATCAACGGATACACATTCTATACGGAGGCTCAAGACAGGAAAAGCACGTATCAGAACAGTGGGGTGACGATGGAGGCTAAAACCGGTAACCGTAAGGACATATACTACGGTGTTATCGAAGAAATTTGGGAACTGGACTACACCGTCACAAAGATCCCCATGTTTCGTGTCAGATGGGCGAAAAATATCCATATCGATGATGACAAATTCACTACCGTGACTCTACCTCCCCCGACATCTATTGAGTCAACACATGTCAAAGCAATCAGTGCGAAAGATGAGCCATGGGTTTTAGCTAAACAAACCTCACAAGTCTTCTACATAAAAGACCCAAAGGCACAGAAGCGACATGTCGTCAGAAAAGGGAAGAGGAGTATTGTCGGAGTCGATGGTGTTGTTGACGAAGAGGACTACGACCAATTCGATGACCCGGACTCCGAGCCAGAAGCCGTTGATAAACGCCCCATAAAAAGGAGAAAAGCTAGCAAGGATGCTGAGCCCTACGTCAGACGCAGTCACGCCGAAGGACTAACGTATACCACCAAGAAAATCACAATTCATGAGAAGATTTCCGAAGACGACGAAACCTAGTTATTTGTATGTGTGTGTACAAAAGTGTTTTGGTTTGAATGATTTCATGTAACGTGTGTACTTCGGTATGTATAAATTGTGGATGAATTTCAAGTATTTACAAACCAATGTATAATCCAACTTCAATGAAATTGTCTGAAATTTTAAGTATAGCCTCATGAGGTCATATAATTACCCCATGCCAATTTTCAAAATTTTTTGACCACATTTAGATTTAATAAAAAATAAAAAACCAAAAAGACGCAAGCAAACATTTGAATTTCGACAAGCAAACGTTTGAATTATTGATATATTTTCTACATACGAGCTAAACCGATACATAGGTACGTAGATATGAATTTTCCTTCAATTTATAGGCCTTCTTTAGGATAGTTGTAGTTCAAATCTGAAATATATCTAGTAAATTACTAGATATTCATTTAATGCGTAAAAAATAGCAAATGATTTCAGAAAAATGCCTAACTTTGACACGAACAATGTAATGTAGTACGTTACATGTAGAAAAAGTTTGGAGCGTAGCTAAAAATGTTTTTTGAAAGGTTTTACACAAGGTACCTCAAATTGGTATTTAAAAAAATAGAAAATTCGAATTATTACATAACAAGATGGAACATGATGAATTATTAACGTATAATATTGTAATATGAAGTTGTAGTCCAAATCTCAAGTTCAAATGATGAAGAATTTATGACGTGTACTTCAATCTTCATATTGCCCCTTCAAATGCTATGAGGTTTTCTCACAGATAGTTCAGTTACAAAGCAATGTATAATTGAACTTCCACGAAATTATCTGAAATTTTAAACATAGCCTCAGAAAGACATATAATTACCCCATGCCAATTTTCAACTTTTTTTGACCACATTAAGATTTTATAAAAAATCAAAAACTACAAAGGTGCAAGCAAACTTTTGAATTTCTCGGAGCAAACGTTTGAATTATTGATATATTTTCTAGATACGAGCTAAAACGATAGATAGGTACGTAGATATGAATTTTCCTTCAATTTAGAGGCCTTCTTTAAGATAGTTGTAGTTCAAATCTGAAATATACCGAGTAAATAACTAGATATTAATTTAATGCCTGAAAAATAGCAAATCATTTCAGAAAAATGCTGAACTTTGACACTAACCCAAAAAGGGTAAAAGCCCTAAACCAAAAATACAAAAACACCCATAGCATATAGAAATAACCCTAAGATAAACCTAAAAGAAAAACATCCAGCACAAAAAGAAAAATAAAAAACAACCTCCACTGACGGGCATACAAGTGGGGCCCGTCAGTGGTGGTAAGTACCACTGACGGGCAATCCAGTTGTGCCCGTCAGTGGTGGTCAGTACCACTGACGGGCAAGTCAGTTGTGCCCGTCAGTGGAAACACCCAGAGCTGGTACCGAACAACTTTAGTCCCACCTCGCCGAGCGAAGTGCGTGCGGACCAGCTTAAAAGGGGAGCTCCGGGCGGAGGTTTCGAATTCCTTACAACTGCTACTGGTACTCGGGGCAAGCGCTGCTCCCTTTCACGGCTTGGGCTGGTGGGCCTGGGTGCTGTGCTCGGCGTGGGCCTCTGGCTCGGCCCTTGCGCGGCCTGGGCCCGTGGGCCTTTGAGCTGTGTTCGGGATAGGCTGCTTGGCCAATTTTTTTTAAGTAACCAAATTATAAAAAGGAAACTAAAAGGGCAGACCTAGAGGGGACCCCGAAATTCCACAAAGTTTTAGGCTGACATCACCTCTCCTGACGGGCGGGCAAAGTTTGCCCGTCAGCAGTGATGTAACCCTAACCGCCCCATCACAAGTACCACTGACGGTCGTTCCGTGGGGCCCGTCAGTGGTAACCAACCAACCATCACTGACGGGCAAGTACTAGTAGCCCGTCAGTGGAAAACCCCAGCGCTGGTAGTGCAAATCTTTAGTCCCACCTCGCCGAGCGACGTGCGTGCGGACCAGCTTAAAAGGAGAGCTGCGGATCGGGCTTTCGAATTCCTTACAACTGCTACTGATACTCGGGGCTAGCGCTGGTCCCTTGCATGGCTTGGGCTCGTGGGCCTGGGCGCTGTGCTCGGGATGGCCCTCGGGTTGTCCCTTGCGCGGCCTGGGCTCGTGGGCCTTTGAGCTGTGCTCGGGATAGGCTGCTGCCCCTTTGATTTTTTTAAATAAACAAACTATAAAAAAGGACACTAGAAGGGCAGACCTAGAGGGGAACCGGAAATTCCACCAAGTTTTAGGCTGACTTCACCTCTGCTGACGGGCGCTCAAAGTTTGCCCGTCAGCATTTATGTAACCCTAATAGCCCCATAATAGTACCACTGACGGTCATACCTCGCAGCCCGTCAGTGGTAACCTATACTCACTGACGGGCAGACACTCTGCGCCCGTCAGTGGAAACCCCCAGCGCTGGTAGTGCATATCTTTAGTCCCACCTCGCCGAGCGAAGTGCGTGCGGACCAGCTTAAAAGGGGAGCTGCGGACGGGGCTTTCGAATTCCTTACAACTGCTACTGATACTCGGGGCTAGCGCTGGTCCCTTGCACGGTTTGGGCTCGTGGGCCTGGGCGCTGTGCTCGGGATGGCCCTCGGGTTGTCCCTTGCGCGGCCTGGGCTCGTGGGCCTTTGAGCTGTGCTCGGGATAGGTTGCTTGCTCCGTTGATTTTTTTTAAATAAACAAACTATAAAAAAGGAAACTAGAAGGGCAGCTAGAGGGGTACCGGAAATTCCACCAAGTCTGTAACTGACGGTCTCTCTACTGACGGTCTCTATATTGGGGCCCGTCAGTGATTCACTAACCCTAACCGGGCGTGATACTACTGACGGACACCCGTAAGGCGCCCGTCAGTGGAGGTTCCTCTGCGCTGGGAGGTTTTGCTTTACTGACGGGCTCCCATACGGAGCCCGTCAGTGGTACTACTGTTACTATATAAGCCACGCGCGGGACTTGGCGAAATTTTCGCCAAGTCCCGCGCGTTCAAAAGAACCAGCAGCGAGACGGTTGTTCGCACCCGACGCCGCCAGGCTGCCGCCGCCGCCCCCGAAGCCGCCGCCGCCTCCTCCCGCCTCCTCGAAGCCCGGCGCCGCTCCCGAAGCCCCGGCCGCCGCCTCCTCGAAGCCCCCGACGCCGCCACCGCCTCCTCGAAGCCCCCGAAGACGCCGCCGCCTCCTGCCGCCTCCTCAAAGCCCTCTACAAATTGAAAATCCAAATCTGGTGAAAGCAAAGAATATAAAAGCCAAGGAAGTTGATGTAAGTTGGTGACTATCAGTAGCATATGTGAATTCATTATGTGTTTTTCCCATCTTCATGTGAGTATGCTGTTAGTTTTTCCCATCATCTCTCCCGGCGCTATTTGGTAATTAAGCTCTGTGGTTGTGTATAACAGTATAAGTCAAGCATTAAGTTGTTAGTTGTTGGTAGTTAAGCTCTGTTATTTATGGTACTTGATTTGCCAACTTGATGTGTCTTGTTCTAGTTAAGTAGCTAAGCTAGTTTGCATTTGCTACTTGCTACGGCTTCTAGTTAAACTTTGCTATTCAATATTCATTGATTTCTGGAATGCTAACTGCGTGCAGTAAGGCTTAAGGCATGAACTAAGGAATAAGGATATTAAGTGTCTTGTTTAGGGAATGGCACTCTACACACAATATTCTGATGCGCATGGTAGTCATTTCCCTATCCTCTAATATTGTCTACAGATAAATACATATATACTTGCCGTATCCCCATACAGTTGTTTCCGTAAAATGTCTTATTGCTGTATCCATATCCCCATATCGCCGTATCCGTATTCCCGTACCGTGCAACATAGCTAAAAGCGAAATAGTCATGGGTTTTCTTTCCAATTTCGTAATTTATCCAAGTCTTAAAAAGTAAAAAGATTGCCCATTTGAGAAGCTGTTAACTCTTTTTTTTTCTCTCGTCGTTGATACAGTTATGTTTGAACTCGTATATACAAATGGCATCTGCTGTATACTTTTCTGTTCAAGTGTCTTTGAATCACTGGAAGCTTTGCATCACCTCTGTTTTGCGAATGTGCCTTAAGGAAATAAAGATATGTTTGGTTGGTGTCCATATGCATTGGATAATTCCCTGGGGCATTCCTTAGGCAAGCCCCAATGTTTGGATTCCTGCATGAGATCAATGCAACCATTTACTTCCAAAATATTTTGTCAGGAAAAGGCAATACATAGAGAGAAATGTTGTTTAGTTGCTAGCAATTGTCAGAAATAAATATGATTGTAAAGAAAAACTGTGGCATATGCGATATGACGTATGGACCATGCAATACCTCCTCCAGCCTTGCACACTTGCTTAACATTGTTTTCTTTTTTGCTTGCCTTAAGCATTTATTATTTAATGAAATCAATGAGAGATTATATTTTATCTGCAAAGTCACCAAACAGCCCCAATGGAATCGAGGGATTTGGTTTTTTGAAGGAACCAAACACAGCCCACATTCTAATTGAGGAAAAACACAACCGAAGTCCAACCAGCTGCTTTTTTGAAGGAACCAAATACAGCCCCATTGTATCTAAGCATGAGTCATGACCTCCTTGCCACTGTGGGTCTTTAACAAGGCCTAGCATTTCTCTGTGTATGGGGAATTATAGAGTTGATATTTGTTTAGTTGTTTTGGTATGTTTGAAATGTTTAAAAATTAAAGTGGAACATGATATCATTGATGCTAAAAGATTTAAGTAATTTATTTCTCCCTCTGTTCCTTAACATAGGGTCTTTGTTGCCTTCTCATGTTCTCTAGAGACTTCAACCATTGACTGTTACCATAATATGTTCGTAAAAGCTGCAGAGCACAAGTCATAGCATTCTAGATATAAAACTTCTTTTCTTTCTATCTTTCTCAGTTCTTGCTAGATAATGCCTGTTATCCAATTCATTTTATTTTGTTATTTTAGCCCTTTCTTCAGTTTTACAATGGCCGCCAGTAGTACTCCCGCTGGGTCCCCGACCCGAGCAGTAGAGCCTGTTGAGGACAGCACGGCCCCCCTCGGCGTGGCCGCACCGATTGATGCACCGGCGCTGGAGGCACCCACGCAAGATCCCTCCGAGGCGGCCAAGGAATCCGCCCTCGAGCTGGCCGAGGATCAACCTCTTTTACCTGCCGTAACAGCTGATCAAGACCATGCTTCCTCGGAGTCCAGCTCTGGCTCCGCCTCCGGGTCAAGTTCTGAAGGGGACGAGGCGCGTGAGGAGGAGGTACCGACTCCAGCCCCGACCAGGTCTCTGAATAGGAGGAAAGGCAACCAGTTGCCGGACAAGACGTACGTCATCACCCGTGTCGACGACGTCAAAGACATCCCGGCGAGTCCACATAAGGCCGCTAAGACCTTTAGCAACGCCTGCGGGTGCTTAGTGCGCGAACAAGTGAAGATTACCTGCAAAGAGTTCGGCCAGTTGACGCAGTCCACGAAAGATACTCTCTTGAGGAAACTGTGGGACAAGTACCAGATACCTGCAGCCGACAAGGAAAGAGTCGAAGCGCAAGCCCTCAAAATCATGGCTAGGGCTCTGAAGACCTGGCGATACGACGCACAGAAAGTCGTAGACGAGGATTGGGACAACAAGATCAGTAAAAGATGGTCGAAGATACAGAAGGAAGACTGGGACGAATTCGTTGCTCAAATAAGGAGCCCAGAATTCCAGGAGAAGAGCCGGTGGGGGAAAGAGCTTCGCAGGAAGAACACCTTAGACCACAAGCTCGGCAGCCGTGGATATCTGGGGAAGAGACCGAAGTGGGCCAAAGAGGACGAGAAATTAGCCGCGGCTGGGAAAGCACCTCCTTTCGCGCATCTCAGGGAGCCGCGCGCTAGGGAGTACATGAGGGCGCACACAAGGTCTGACCCTGTGACGGGGTCACCAATTTACGAGTCCGAGGAACTGCAGGTGGTGGCCGACCGGCTGGTAACGACTCAACCAAGTCTCTTTTCGTACTTCCTTACGTTGCATCCAAATACGCTGTCTTCTCATCACGTAATTTAACTTGCAGGCCGAACTGAGCCAGCAGCCTGGAAGCTCGCAGGACTCCGTCACGAGCTTCCCAAGATGGAACGACGATCTGGCGAAGGCCCGACAGAAGCCGGAGCATCGGGGCCGTGTAGTAGGCGTCGGGGATGGCGTTAAATGGGATAAGGTATTTCCCCGAAACCCCGAGGGGAGCCGCCGCCCCCGGAGAGACAGCCAGGAGTTCATGGACAATCTGCGGGAGCAAATGCGCGAGATTGCCGAGCAGACGTGGCTACGTATGCAGGTGGCCGCAGCGCAAGGCCAGCAGAGCGTGCCTCCCGCTAACCAGCCTCTAGGATGGAGCAGCTGCGCATCCACCTCGGACGGCGGCCCCTACTCGGTGAATCCCGTCGACGGCATCACCGTAAGTCTCGTCCGCTAAACGTGTCGTTATAGTACGAGCTGTTCTCATTTTCCTGACTCCAGTGCGGACGGCACGTCTATCCTCTGTTTCGCAGGAAGCCACCAGATGCACACTCACGGTGCAGATTCCTGGCATGAAGGTTCCGGTGGCGCACGGCCAGGTTTTCCCAACGGCGGAGGGGGCAGTCCTGCACTGTGTTCCTATGCGGGAGCACCACGCGAAGGTCCAGGTCGACCTCGTCCTCAATGACTACAGCGAGGTGTTAGTCCCTGTCCCCCCCGAAGAGGAGCTGACGAAGCTAGGGCAGTGCAGAAACTGCTTCATCCAGTGGCCGAAGAGCCAGATCACTATAACCGCGGCGGCCTCTCCTCGGACGGGCCCCTCGTCCAACAACCCCTCTCCATCAATCGGACGATCTCCGTTGGGGCTCAGCCAATCACCCCCCTCCTTTAAAGACCTGGAGGACCATCTTGTCGGGGACCAGCACATGTCACCGATTTTGCGGTCCCCGCCCTCCGAGGTTCAAGGCGACCCCCTGGATCAACCGAGGGGGAAGATTTTCTCTCCCGCCACGCTAGCTGGGACGCTGGAAGCAGCGTTGGCGGCAGGCATGAGCCCGGAGCCGGTACACCAGAGGAAGAAAAGCAAAAAGAGACGGGCCGGCACCGGCGAGAAGGAAAGAAAGGAGCAGAGGCAGAAAACCTTATCCTTCTCAACATCGTCAGTAGAATTATCTACACGGAGCAAGGGCCTCTGGCGATATCATTACGAACCAGGTCAGGACTTGCTCCCACAGGATGAGCTGGACAATCTGTCGGAGGACATGAAGACGCTGCATGAAGATTACCTGAAGATGTCCAGAGATCCTGGTACATTCTGCCAATATTGGAAGGTGAAGGTGCCAAAGGAATACAATTTTTTCATGCAACATGACCAAGACACCTTCGACATCAACTTTGAAGACCTATTCAACATGTACAACCTCTATAGGCTCGACACCACCATGATCAGGCTATGGGCTCTGTACCAAGCCCAAGAGTGCAGACGTCTTCGGGACTCCCATATTGGCATAGTCGATCCGATATGCATGAACGAAGGCTATGCCGGGACCCCAGAGGGTCAAGGATTTCTTCAAGAATACCTGTCGAATGCATTCGTGGTTCATAAGGACAAGGACTGCATACTAGCCCCCTATAACCCTCCGTAAGTACTAAACTTAGCACCGTGGAGTTTATTTTTGTTTTTTACGTACGTATCTTCGCCTGCTTACGTTCAGTTGTTCACATTTACGCAGCGACCACTGGGTCCTAATTGCGATCGTTCCAAGCTGGGCCAAGGCTTTTTACTTTGACTCCTCGCCGAACAAGACAGCGGACTTCACAAATATAACTAAGATTCTGGATGCAGCCTTTTTCAGAGCCAAGTTCTCGGGCCATCAAAAAATACCTGTGAAAGCGAAAAAATTGGTACACCATTACAAGTTCCCTTGCAGAGTTCAGCCGGAAGGTTCCGTGACATGTGGGTACTACACCTGTGCCCATATGGACCTATTTGTCCGGTACAAGAACAAGCATTGGAAAGATATGAAAGAACTGAAGGCTTGGAGCGAGCTGGGAAGTCATATGTACGACTGGCGACAGGACTTTGCTCGGATCCAAAAAGTCTTCGCCAGACTCATCAACCTTGAAGTCATCAATCCGATGGGTGAATTCTACGCCGGCCCCCAATTTCCGAAGCCAAACTTAAGCGGGAATCAATAGAATCGTTGTTTTTGTAATTCAATAAACAATTGTTTCATACTTGTGATCGTCGTTCGAGTGTACATACTATATATGTGATTATAAATGTTATGTGATTAAGACATTTGACTCTGTGAATGAATACTTCGTATAGTCTGTGATTAGGAATAATGTAATACTATAGTCTATTATTATGAATAATCTAAGTGTGATTATGAGCTAACACAAATCAATTTCGGTTAGCAGGAATACATACCGCTACTGACGGGCAATTACTGACAGCCCGTCAGTGAAGGTGTACCTCTACTGACGGGCTTTTATTACGCGCCCGTCAGTACTGATACAGTTAGGTGCCCGTCGACATATCTCTACTGACGGGCACTTACGGACAGCCCGTCAGTGAAGGTGTACCTCTACTGACGGGCTTTTATTACGCGACCGTCAGTACTGATACAATCAGGTGCCTGTCGGCTAGCAGGAATACATATCTCCTCTGACGGTCCCCGTGCGTCCGTCAGTAGAAATAAACAGTACTGACGGACCCTATGCCCGTCAGTGGCGTGACCCCCTCCACTGACATTTCCAGGGTGACGGGCCCCCTGTCCGTCAGTAGAGGGGGTTTGGCGACCGTCAGTAGTGACCTGTTCTGCAGTAGTGAATTGCACACTTTCTAGACTGCATTTTTAGGCTCACTAGTGTGCAACTGTATGTGACAGTACTTTATGAGAATTTCAAAAAATTGAGAATTAGCAAAAGTTTTATTACTGATGAACAACAACCGGTAGATCTTCATAATTATACCTAAAAATTATCCAGCCATTGATCCGGTGGGATCTAATTATTAAGGACCGCAACTGTTGACAGATTCACAATTATGCACCTCACAAGAAACCTTAATTCTATGCACTAATCTAATATTGACGATTGACGATCGGTGATTTACACCTTGATTCTGTGTATTGATAAAAAAATTTAGTACAAATGATTGCCTAGCTCACATCTGAAATTTATTCTACGTACTGATATAATATCGCATGCAGCCAACCTACCAGCTCAGTACATATGACTACCCGCTCGCGATTTGAACTATAATTCCGCGTACGGATCAATCTAATATCACATATAAATGACGTTACATCTAATATACAAACCAACGCTTCTCTATACAAATGACCAGCTAGCCAACTCATGATCCGGACTTTAATTTGACGTACTGATCTAATATCACATATAAACAACAAACCATTGAATGTAGCGGCTCAGCGATCTAAACTTTAATTCCGCACACTAAACTACTATCAAGTACAAATGATTGATCGACCCACGATCTAAACGTTAGTTATGTGTGCTGATTTGATATCATGTATAACCAACATATTGGCTCAGTACAAACGACAAGCCGACGAAGAGTGGACCAGATCTAGGCGAGACGGACGTCGAGCCTCTTGAAGCACGCCGTCTACACTATGGAGGTTGAAGCTGCCACCAATGGCGATGATCCTTGGTGAAGGAGAGGGGGCTCAGCTGTACAGGGCCTCCAAGGAAACTTGATGAAGGGGGAAACCACCAAAACATAGCAGTCAACGGAGAAGGCCGACGGCCGGCGATTCCAATGACAGCCACAAGGAGGCGGACGTCCATAGAGGAGAGCCAAAGAAAGAGGAAAAACAAGCCGCGGGGGTGGGCCCCCTCCCCTCTAACTGACGACGAGCATGTCAACCGGTGGCAGCAAGAAAAGAGGCCTAGACCTGATCTAAAAAAAAGGTTGAAGAAGAGGGCGGAAAGGGCTAGAAGGTGGACATGCTTTTGTCTTCCTTCTGGAAAAGTACGTTGTGGATGTCACCCACCTAAATACCTAATGTAAACGCACGGTAACACAACGGCAAGTGACACATAAGTTCACCCCCACAGTATTATGGATCCATGAACTGCGGATAGGTACGTACTCGGGGTAGGGCAACTGAGGTTAATTACGAACCTTTTTGACTAGACTGAAGTTGAAGCAAAAGCAGAACTGGAAATGAATACAATGTCATTCCCCACTAGAGCTACCACACATTTACAATTTCACGTTCGGTTTAAGGATATGATTCTGGATGAATGCGCTCGGCTGCCGGGTCTTAAAAACCGAAAGCTATTGAAGGGACTCCTCGAATGTCGAGTGCGACTCGTTGCCGAAAGAAAGAAGTCAAGGTGAGGCATCCATATATACAACGACCGGAAGGAATATATGGACCGACCAAGCGTAACAAGAACACTGCCGAATAGTATTCACCGAGACCGATTAATTTAAGCTCTAGGGCAACTGGAACACACGTGGTCATGCACGGTTGACGCCAATAATTGTCTCCGCCGGGAGACTGCAAAAGCTCGACCGGTCGTTCTCAGTCCGAAATTCGGGTCAACTTCATGCGTTCCAGGTAACGACATCCCAAAACCATTCCAATTCCCCTTCCATAAAAAGACCATTCCGTATCAAATTGGTGCATGCTCTCTGGAACGGAGGATTATTGTGGTGGTTTGTTGAATTCTAGGGGGGAAAAACACAAGATTTTACAAAATGTGAAATATGACTCTTTGGATCGATGCTGTATAGGTATTTTGCAGCAATTCGAAGAAAGAGGAAGTGTACTCAAAGCTAGGGAATTTTTTTCATCAGATCTAGAATTTTTTTCATGAGATCTAAGCCCATGTTACAGTTAGTTCTATATTCCCCTATGGGATTTCATTGGATTCTTGCAGGCTTGTTCATTTGTTCCCAAGGGTTAAATAAGAAAAAATTTATAGGACTCTGATCTTCAAAATTTCTAAAATTTCACCGGAACATCACACCCTAGTTTACATGACAATATGTCAGCCAGCAAAAGTCGCCTTATATGGCCAACTATCTAGAAAGACATTTGCCTATAGACCATCTGCCATGGATCCACCTGTCTCTAAAATTCTTCGCCAAAAGGAGGTATGACTATTTTCACTTTGTTATCATGAGGTGAGGTGACCTGAGGAGAGAAGATGCGTGGAGTGAAATTGGGAATTAGGTTTCAGAGGGAGGCTGAGTCTTTTCACTTTGTTACCGCGGGTGGGATTGGGAACACACCTGCCTTTTTTTCATTGAAATCGTGTCGAATATGTGTTCAAGTTAAGTTACGAGTTAGGACTTTGAGTTGTATTATGGATAGGGTAGAATTTGTGTCGGACTCTTTTTAACCCGGGCCTCCAATAAATAGAGGAACCATGTGTAACCAACGCCATATAATTTTGGAGAGTTATGAGATTGAGAAGTGCGCCCGATAATGGCCCCGAGAATGTAGGCTTCGGTTGAACCTTGTTAACAAACATCGGTGTCATTTCTCTTGCTTATTGCTTCTCGATCTAACTGCTGCGGGACGGCCGGTATCCATCATGAAGATCAGCCCATCTCGAGGCTGGTTTTGCAACAAGTGGTATCAGAGTGCAAGGTTGAAGGATCTTGAAGCAATGTGGAAGAACTTGATGGAGACCAAGGAAGCTTGTCGACGTGTATGGGCACGATCGGCAAGGATGGTGACATACGTGTCCTGCGCATGCATCTACAAGGCGTTGTTGATATATGATCTATTAAGTGGAGAAGTCAGGGATCTGTCGGAGTGGAGAAGCCAAGCAGGGGGTCTGAGGCGGCGCAGGTCTGGGCAGTCAGACCGGCCAGGCGGGCCAGTCTGACCGGCGACTTCTGTTTGATGAGGACGTGGACTGATCTATGATGAAGTGTGCACGGAGAAGAGGAGGACAGATCGGAGGACGTGGGTGGCCAGGGACAGCCAAAAGGAGTCTTATTGAAGGTGGAGGTGGAGTCCAAGTTGGACTCCACTTCGACTCGGAGTCCAACTAGGGTTCGAGTTTGAGACGGAATAGATGGAGGGCTCTGGGATCCCTCTAAATAGAGGGGCAGAGGAAGGCTATGGAGTAAGAGCTTAGAGATGGCATCGAACTCTAGATTTTAGGTGACAAAGTTTGATGGTATGGTAAACTTTGTACTGTGGCAGACCAGAGTTAAAGATCTATTAGCACAACAAGGGTGCCTGAAGGTGATCAACAAAGAAGCTGAGTAGCCTTCCAAGATGCACAAAGATAACTGGGATGATTTGAAGATTAAGGCGGCCGGGACCATACGGCTGTGCTTATCAAATCAAGTCATGTACTATGTGATGGACTTGGATTCTCCTGATACAATTTGGGAGAAATTGGAGGCCCAATTTATGTTCAAATCACTGACTAAAAAGCAATAGTTATATGGGTTGAAGATGCAGGAGGAGTTAGAGCTTGCAGAGCACATCAATGTCTTCAGTCACGTAATCATGGACTTAGCTCAACTAGAGGTGAAACTTGATGATGAAGACAGGGCTTTTGTTCTTTTGTGTTATTTGCCTCCTTCCTATGAGCATATGGTGACTGCACTGACGTACAACAAGGATAGCATCACTGTGGCGGAGATTACTACATCTCTTATGGCGTTTGATCACCACAAGAAGAAGAATAGTGTAGTGGAAGCTCCTCATGTCGAAGGGTTGCTGGTCAGGTATGATCATAATGGGAAGAAGCAAGATAACAACGAAACTGGAGGTTCCAAGGCTAAGTCAAAAAACAAGAAAGGATCGTAGTGCTATAGTTACAAGGAGTTGGGACATATAAAGAGGTATTGTCTAATGAAGAAGAGCACTGATGAAAGAGCCAATATGGTTGTGAAAAGTGAGAGTGAAGATGATACTTGTGATGCTCTTTATGCTTTAAGATAATCAGTTAATAGCAGCATAGATATTGGATTTAGCAAGTTCCTTTCATGTGATACCAAATAGGGAGTGGTTCAGCACGTACGAGTCTGGTGATTTTGAGAAAGTCTATCAAGGTGATGGCACGAGACATTGTGTTGTCGGGATTGGTGATGTCAAGATAAAGACTAATGACAGCATGAAGCATCTACTCAAGAGTGTGAGGCATGTGCCAACGTTAAAAGGAATCTAATTTCGCTGAGGTCTCTTCATGATGATGGTTATGGCTACATAGTTGATAGGGACAAGCTAAGCGTGAGGATCAAGAAAAATAAAGTGAATGTGATAAAGGAGAGGAGGACTTTGAATAATCTTTTCAAGCTAAGAGGGTACATTCTTTCAAGTGGAGTCACTAGAGAAGAACCGGAAGTGGCTATCCTAGCAGTGGTGGACGATGAGTCTGAGGCCAAGTCAGCCTTGTTAGGTCGCTCTAAGTGAGCTAAGAGAAGACCCAAGCCCTAAGAGAGCACGGAGATTCACGCAACAAGGTTTCAGGGTGACGAAGAACATATTCGCTAAGGTGGAGTTTGTTAAAATTATGACGAATATGTATTCGAGTTAGGCTACGAGTTAGGACTTGGAGTTGTCGTAGGGATAAGGTAGAGTTTGTGCCGGACTCTTGTAAGCCGGGTCTCCAATAATAACCAACGACATGTAACTCTAGAGAGTTATGAGATGGGGAGGTGCATCTGATAACATCTCCAAGAATGTAGATTTTAGCTGAATCTCGTTAACAAATATCAATATCGTTTCCCTTGCTAGATTACTTCTCCATCTAACCGCTATAGAATGGCAGATGTTCATCACGAAGATCACCTTATCTTAAGGCTAGTTTTGCCACACTTTGTCTGCGGGCCTGCCCACCGCGCTCCTGTTTTCCTTGGCCAACCGGTGTGGGACGACACCCTGACAGTCAATAAGCCAACAAAGTACTTTTATCGACAGCATTCTGCCACCAATATTAACTTTTACTGGTTGACTGTCTGTCGGGACCTTTACTGAAAAATAAGTTGCCGGGAGATAAAATCTTTCCCGACAGATTATCTATTCTCTTATCTGAGGCCTAGCGTACTATATATATGACTTGTTTAATGCTTGTTTGAAAAAGAACAGATGTATTGAAATCTTAAAAGGGATTTTTCCTACAAGAGCCTTTGGACCAATAATGTTGTAGGGAAAACTTTCTTTTAGTTAGCGTTCTCCAGGATACAATTCTTGAGCTAAAGCTCATGGAATTCGTTCTCTCCCTCTTCTCGCTCTAATGGTGCAACATTTTCTTGCAAATATTTCCGTAGTCTCTCACGCTTGGAATCTATTTAGAAATCCCAAAACGTAACGTCTAATTTCGGTGTTCTTTTTTCTATTCCAGTACTCTTAGGCTTCTGCATTCAAGTCGTGCCCTTAGAGGTATTAGTTTTTAAGGAAAGTTTAAAAGACTAGAATCTTGTAAGAAAATACTCAATGCATCCTTTGAAACAAATGTGCATGAGGCGTAAAATGGGCTCGATTGTATCTAGATGTGGACCGCCCATTCTGGAGAGCTCTACCATCCGCTGGAGCTACGGCAGCCCAGAACACCCCCTAGCAAGGGCGAAACTGCAGGATGGTCTAGGTGGGCCTTGCCTAACCCAGAAATCCTGCACCTAGTTGCTATATCCAGCCCACTGGCACCTTTTCTAGGGGCGTCTGGGCACATTTTAACTGAAAACCAAACACCAAATCGAGACCCAATTGAATAAACCGAAGTTCTCGGTGTTTCCGATTCCGATTTTATTTTTGGTTTTGATTTATTCGGTGCTCCAAAAATTTCTCCGTTTGCACGTTTGGAGAACCTAGGGTGTGTTTGGTACCAGTCTCACCCTGGCATGGCTATTCTCTCCTAAGACATACTGAGTCTAGACATGCTGAGTGCATACAACTGCACATTGTTTGGTAGCCTGTATATGCTGAGACATGCTGAGTTGAGATCTTGTTTGGTGGGCTGTATTTGTGGTCTAGACATAGTTGAGAGACTTTGCTGAGAGGTTTTGGTGGGTTGAGGTCAGCCATGCTGACCAGAGAACCTCCACTTGTGAGTTCTCTTCTGGGCATGGTTGAGAGGCTTTGGTGGGTTGAGGTGGGCATGGCTGAGAGAGCTCATACATCCTACCAAACACTGAAAAGTGGGTTGAGAAGAGAATAGATAAGGAGATGCACTCTACCAAACACACCCTAAGAAGCCGAAACACCGCATGTACGAGCCTCTGCCAGCCAAACCTGAACGTTACTACACCAGCCAAGGCCCAAGTGGTCAACCCCACCTGACCATGCTTCTTTGCAACTAAAAATGCCTTGGTCCAAGAAAACTATCAAGCATCGCTTCATGCCTTCATCCAAGCCACCAATGAAGTCCTTAAGATGTGAACCCTAGCTCTCATGCAGCATACTCCAGCTGCTGCCCAAGATCATGCGGGGACGCCACCAAGAGGACGCTGCGAGGAGTTGCGTCGTGTTGGTGATAGACGAGGCGGGCGTCGCCGGCGTCAGTGGAGCTTAGAATGGTCACGTTGAGGCCTGATGCAGTGACCGTAGCGCCCTGGCAAGTGCCTCCGGTTTCTTTCATGATCTCTTAGCATTTGTTCTATTTTGTGATCTGTAGCTCTGCTTTTTGCTATTAGTTTTTGTTCACGAAAAACCAAAACAACCGAAGCGAAATATTTCGATGTATTAGGTTCAGTGTTTAGTTTGTCTGAGATTAATTCGGTTTCTATTTTGTGAAAACCGAAATAATCTTTCACCAAGTTAACGGAATGCCCACCTCTTAGACACTGTACAATGCAGGTGCTTAGACAGGTGTCTCAGGAAAAAAAATCCGGTTTTTTTTGTGAGATCGGTTTGCACAGGTGCTTAAGAAGGGCGACGGAAGCAAAGTTTAGCACCCGGTGCTAAGCTAGTGCTTAGGGTGACACAGGTGACAGGTGCTTCAACCGATACCTAGCAAATAGTATTCCAAAAAGCACCAAATAGTACTCATATGAAGCGCTGTATTAGAGACAACATGTGCTAGAGTAGGTGCTACACGAATATTAAAACAACTTAAACACCCATATAAAACACTCTGCATTGTAAGTCACATATTTTTTGGAGACGTCACGCTACTCTCTCTCTTTAAGCACCGAGCTATAAGCACCCTGCATTGTACATGGTCTTATTGTTTGCCCTTTCTCTGGATTCATTGATTCAGCCCATAGCCCATCTAGCCCTTCTGGCAAGCCCTGATCAAATGCGTCTCGCACTCGAACACTAGTCCTTAGCCCTTCTCACCTTGTAGCTAGGGCACTAGTCCAGGTTGGGCGGGTACCTCGAGCAAATTGAGAAGAGCCAAAGGCCCAGGGGACCCCATCCCGCGCAATCCTTAGCGAGCCATGCCTAATGGGCTGACTAGCCCCGCGCGGCCCGGGAAAGTCTTATCCGGCCCATTCACTGTCACGCGGATTACCTGGCACCTCACGCTTATCCCCAAGCGCCACAACCAACTAAGGGCCCGTTCGGTATCACTCTGGCTCTGGGCTCTGCCAATTCCGCGGGCGGAACCGGGCCGAACGGTGCAACTCCGCGGAGCCCCAGATCCGGATCAGAGGCGAGGCCAGTACAAAATCGCAGAGCTGCTCAAACCGAACACCACGGATTCGCTTATCTGGAGTTGGAAAAAATTACCAACGGTTTGCCACCGCCAAGTGAGAAAAAACGCTTCGAGCAGCCTCTCTCTCTCTCTCTCCCTACCTCGCCTGCCTCGAGCGCCTCCGCCGCCCCAAGCTGTTGCACGCTAGCCCGCCCCGAGCTCCTCCGCGCCGCCTCGAGCTCCTCCGCGCCGCCCCGAGCTCCTCCTCGCCGCCCCGAGCTCCTCCGCGCCGTCCTGAGCTCCTCCACGCCGCCTTGTCGCCTCGAGTTCCGCCGCACAAGCCGCGCCCTCCAAATCCGGCGATGGGAGTGCCGCTGCCGGCCTCTCCTCCCGGCGGGGCTCGTCCCAGATCTGTCGCGGGACGGCGAGGCTGCTGCTCGGCCTGGACGTGACGGCGACGACGTGGAGGCGGGAAGATGCCGGAAGGAGGGGAGGAGGGCTACGTGGTGGGGATCGGGAGCGGAGTCGCGTGCCGAATGCTCCCAGCAAATCGCGATTTGGAAGGAGGAGCCGAATCGGGGAGCCGGATCGCGGATTTGAGGATTTGGTGGAGGCGGAGGGTTCCCGAACGGGCCTAAGATACCGTGGGTTCTGCAAAATAAGAGAAACCACGATTATTATTGGCACGTTAGACTCGAGCACAAAGCCAAGAATGGCGCGGTTGACAAGACCCTTATTTAAAATCGCTGGGTGTACTCGTCAAGTGGTGCTATGCTACTAAGTACGTGGTTGCGTACGTCCTTATCTTATTTTCTCTTTGAACTTCTATTTTTTTTTCCGAATATACTCTCGCTTCTATTATAATTTTGGTCGTTAACTAATAGTGAAGAGGTGAACGCCAACACATGGTGATTGCTATTATTTGTACATGACTAAATAATAATACAACAATGATAGACATTAGCGGAACAAAAACAAAATAAACATAGTGAAATATAAATTCAAAAACTTTTTGACAACAAGAATTCAAATCGGACAATTCATGCCTATTACGGAAAATCTGTGAAAGTGCATATGAAAAAATTCACTAGTACCAATGGAACAAAAGATTAAAATAATGAGAGCAAAAGTAGGGATCATGGAACAATTCACAGGCGATGGAACAAAATTTTAAAACAAGTGGAAAGAAAAGAAGTGATCATGGAAAAATTCATCAGTACTAGTGAAACAAAAATGTAAAATAGTGGAACAAATTTTTATCATGGAGCAGTTCAAAACTATTCGTGGAACACAAATTTACAATAAGTGGAAAAAAAGAAAACGATCATGAAAAATTTAAAAAAATAATATGGACGAAGAATCAGTGAAAAAAAGTAAAGTAATCATGAAACAATTCATGAGTATTGCGTAAACAATTCATAAATGCACTATGGGACAATTCACGGTTATCATTATTCCAACTTCTTCCCTCCCTTGCCCCGTGGTTTAACAAAAGCATGCAAAAATCTTGCAGCATGAACAACATTTGAAATAAATGTGTGTAATAATTTGTTTAGATGTCCATCCAATACAACAACTCATGAAGAAATAACCGTAACATATGTAATATAAAAGGTTAACACATGAAATATAAAATACTAACTTATGCAATAACATAAAAATATGTGTGCAACATATACACAACATGGACGTCAAAATCCAGAACATTACAACACAACATCCATGTGTATGCAACAAGAAAATAAATATACACGACATGAAAAGCAACCTATGCAACATCAAGAATCTTGAAAATCACTAATTTTCTCATCGCCTTTGGACTTGCTGGCAGCGAATCTAGCTTACCCGTATGGGTGGCAATCAGGCATGATAGGTTCGGGTATGGGTCTCCCATGCCCATGCCCGCGAGGCCTAAGTTTCGCCCATGGGCATACCCACTACCCGTGATGGGCGAAAAATGTCGCCCATGCCCGTCGCCTGTGGGTACCCGCTACCCACGGGCATGCCCTCCACTGTCGCCCGTGGGCACCGTTACCCATGGGCATGCCCGCCTACCCGCTAGCATATATACAGTTAACACTCAACAGAAGTACATAACGATTTAAACAGTAATTTTTCAACAATAAAATAGTAGCCTCCACTCACAATCAACCACATTCAAGAATTTCTTGCAGTACTAACCAAGCATATAAATAGAGTTCAAATGTTCACTAAAATAAATATTAGAATCTCCAAATAGGACCTTCATCCTGGGCCTTGAGCTTTGGCCCATGTCTTGACAGGTAAATGGGCGAAGCGGGCGCGGGGTGCTCAACCGTCACTCGTACCCATATACCCCGTCAGGTATGAGTTTCCGCCCGTTTACACACCCGTGGACACCAAAGCTTCCTTATACCCGCCTCTATTAGGGTATTTATCCGCGGGTAAACGGACAAATGGGCAAGACTGCCAACTTGACTTACCAGAGCCCCATCATCGCTAGAACTGGGTGGCCCGAACCCACCACTTGCACCACGCCATCCTTCCCAAGCTCGGCGGCACGGCAACCATCATGCGCTCTGGCTGCACCTCACCATTAGAGGCAACGAAGTAGGATGGAGGAGCCACGGACGCTGATGGTTAGATGGAGTCCAGTGGAAGCAAGGCCAGGTTGGTTCATAGGGTGGAACCTGTGAGGCAGAGAGAGAAAAGAGAGGAAAAAGAAGTTGCGTGGGGATGCGAATTGGAGAAGTGAAGTAGCAGCGCTAGTGGAAGAGACAGTCTATTGTTTTGTCCATTGCCCACTCGAACAGAAGGTTTGATCCATATATCAACTGTAGTTTGCTTATAAAAATACATGAGATCCGATAACTACCGCTGGGAACCCTAGCAGAGCTGAAACTTCGTCAACTCTTCATCGGTCTCTATTCCCTCTTCTCATATGATCTCAATGGTGTTGAGTGGGCAGTGGACCTGTGGATTTTCTAAAATATTATTAGGTTTCTTTGGTTTCATCTGTTTTTTCTTGGTAGATCAAATTTTCTAGTTTTTTCTACTGCGTGAGTTCTTTGCCAGATTGTATTTGCCTATCATGGGTTTTATTGGACAACTCAATTGCACAATAACAATGACGCCGACACCTGATATTGAACCTATGACTAGCTGGGCACACATAAATCACCTCAGATTTTGTTTCCTTGAGACAAAGATTCTATGCACCAATAGAGACCATCGACAATCTACCTGTCGTTGGCAATCAAGACACTGTCGGAAGCTAGAGTCAAATGCGAGGAAGATAACGAAGTTCAACACGTTTGTTGACACAAGGACTTTGTTGTAGCATGTTATCCGTATTTATTGTTCAATGTAAAATTTGGATACTCCTGTAGTTTGCTCATCGAGTTTTCAGTATAAATTATTTCCAAAGAAACTATATGCCAACCATTTCTAACAAAAGAAGCTATATATATCAACCTTCCCAAAAGAAAAGCTTCCATGTATCAACCACGATATTTGTGCATAGCATCTAAAAATTGTTATCCGTGCCTCCCTACGCGGCCAAACCAACCAGGCTACCTTGATTTTTATGCCATAAAAAGGCAACAAAGATATATATCGACTCCCCTCAAAAAGGAAATACGCATTATCAGTTTGCTAGTTTGCACTGCATTTTTTTCAGATTCAATATTTCAAAATTCCATGTCTTTTAAATTGAGTATCACGATCCATTTGAGTCATCATGCTCCTCATGACAAGACCTCAAAACAGCTTGGGAGTACCTACAAAGAACAACATGACTACAATGCAATCTCTTTTGATTTACAATGAACACGTAGAACACTTCTGACACCATTGGATTTTCCGCGAGATTCTTGAACAACGCTCGAAGTATGTCACGGTGAGGTAAGAAAAAGAGAGGTAGGGACAGCATTAGAAGCAACATGGAACACTTCTACACAGAAACATGAAACTATATGAACGTGTATAGCTGTTACACCAAGAAACCCATTGCAGTTCATAGTAATGCTAATAGAAAGATAAAGCTGTAAGTAAATAGCATACCAAGCATCCTCCGTAGGATTAGACATGCAAAATTGGAGCCAACACCTACTGTAAGACGACTCCTTGTTTGTTGAGGCAAGTGAGCTTTAAAAGCACCTCTCCACCCCAATCGCCTTTTTATCGGCATAAACAGGAACCCTAGCTGCCAATTAGATGGGTTGCGGAGCAAGAGGGTAGCAATGGTGGACAGGCATACCACAATGCCAATCCGCTCACTAACTGGGCTCAAAACAACATAAGCTCCCAGTGCAAATGCTGCAACCATGCTTCTTGTCGCCTGCTCCATCGAAATTACAGAGAAGAACATATAGAGTGCACGAAGCAGTGGATGAACATGCTCTGAACCAGCATAGGTGAGCCAGATAGTGGACAATGTGGAGCCGACAAATGCAAGTGTGTTCGCCATCACAAATGCTTTGAAGGTATATCTGTGTGAAAAAATTGGTGCACCAGCATGTGGATGACCATCAGATATGTGACCACCGGGCAGAGTGAATACTGCTGCAAATGTGACTGTTGAGACAAGCACGGAGCCAACAACTAAATTCTGCGCAATGTTGGTGATTTCTTTAGTTCATCTCCAGATGTTTTCCCAACATTGAACTCATCTATGAAATGATCCAGGCGACGAGGACTAAGGACAGCTCCTGTCCATGCCAAAGAGCGAAGTATAATGACCTGTGGATTCTATCAGAAGAAATCGACATAAGCAAAGGAGCTGAACATTGGAAAGATTTTGCAGCCAAACAGAATACACATTAGAGTGTGCAATGAAGAATAGAGTGGTAGGCTGAAGAAGTTTACCAGGGTATAACTAATCCCTTTGTCAGTTGCCAGTACTGCAAGATCTAAGGCAGTAAGGCCCTGATTGTTCACAATATTCGGCAGTACAGCTTTAGTTGCCATCAGAAGGCTCACTATCATCTGGTCTGCATTCTTAACCGCGAGATGCAGAGCTGTATTCCCTTCATAATCCATGACATTCACCATTCTTTCGAGTTCTGGGGTACCACAGAAATGCCAAACAATTTTCCATTTCTTATGCTCAACGGCAATATGTAGGAAATTTCTTCCTTTACTGTCAAGCATTTCATCACAATCTGGGCAGTGTTTGGAGAGTTCATAGATCAGTTGACCATATCCCATTTTAGCAGCAACATGTACAGGAAATAAGCCATTTGAATCAGGGACATATGCTGGAGAAGTATCATATCTCAATAGCAGCTTCAGTGCGGAAATGTTTCCAACAGATGCAACATAGTGAAGAGGAGTACTTCCTGAATCATCAACTTCTTTCACAAGTGCTGAGTTGCACTGCAACAATTCCTGTGTCATTTCTATTACTAAAGAACTTAGTATATGTGTTAACAACACAAAATTCAATACTCATATTCAAACAAGATAACAAGATTAAAACTTAAAACATTACTGCTCCAAGAAACAGCAATTCACTACTGATAAGTAAATGTACTCCCAGTTGTCTTACATAAACAAAGAGGGAAACATATTTCTCAGTCAACCCACACGAACTGACATATATAAATCCAAATGAATTAAAAGATCCAAATGAAGTAAGAGTGTAATGATTGTTTGGTATTGGTTAAGTAGAGGAGAGAAGCTAACAGAGCAAAAGTAACTGATCAAAGACGCTCCTTATCACAAATAAGAGGCAATAAGAACCTCCAAGGTTAACAGAGCACTCTACCATGTCAGCTTCAATGATGAACAAAATTTTGAGACTAATTTGAGAAGGTTCTCCTACTTGATCCCTCTTTATTTCTCTTTCTGTCTCACGAAGCACATCTAGTGTAAAACAAGCCAATCTAGCCATTTGGTGAATACCCACGCAAGTTCCAATGTGGCCTGGAAGCATTTTGAGTCAAACCCTGTAACGCCACAAATACCAAAATGCCCACCTCCACTTCACTACAAAAATCATGTTACCCTTAACAAGCCACTCGGTGTTAGCCAGACACTCCAAACTCAAAAGTTATCACTATCTCACAGTAAGTTCAACAGTTCAAGTTTAGTTGAATACAAGCTAATCTAAATTCTTTTTTTTTCAAAAGGCACAAGCTAACCTACACTAAATCCAAAGCAGCATCACATGAACGTGAATTATCACATTAGACGGAAAACTCAATCGTACCTCATCGGCCCAACCACTTGCTTTACAATAAATGATCTCCTAACTACTTGTTTCAACTGATTTTATTTCATCCACAGATCAGCCCAGTCAATTATAACCAAAGAAAGATTTCCTGATTTTAGAGCTTCCCGCAATATCTCAGTTCCTAAGAACAACCTAAATAACACAAAGGAACATACATACATCTTGACACTTTGACAGGATAACTCATAAGGCACTCACCGTTGCTTGTAAGGACAGCGGCGTGCAGCAGCGTGCGCCCGCCCGGGCCCGTACACGAACACAATACGGGCACCTCATCATCAGCAGCAGCATCTCTCTCATATGTTTTTACAAGAATGCGCACTATCTCAAGGGACCCGGCCGCTGCCGCCATGTAAGTCGGCGACTCCCCAGCGCCGCCGCGCAGCCCCGCGAGCCCGGGATCCGCGGCGGCCAGCGCCCGCACCGCGGCCTCGTGCCCGCCACGCACAGCGTCGTGCAGCGCCGTCTCGCCGCGCTTGTTAGTGGCGCGGGTGAGGGCGCACATGGATGGGTTGTTCGGTGAGGAAGCGATAAGGAGGGCCACGACCTTGTGGGCCCCCGCGCGGGACGCGAGGTGGAGCGGGGTGTCCAGAGCGGCGTTGCGCGCGGCGAGGAGGCCAGGGGCACGGCGGAGGAGGAGCGCCGCGAGTACCTCGTGCCCGCCGGAAGCTGCCACGTGGAGGAGCGTGTTGCCGCCGGCGGTGACGGCGGTCTCCAGGTCGGGCGCGGCCGGATCCGCGAGGAGCTCCTTCACGAGCCGCCTCTCATCGCCGCTGCGCGCCGCGCGGAGCAGCCCCGGCTCACGGTTGGCGTGCCTACCACCAGCCGAGGCGTTGGGCAGGACGCGGTGGACGGGGTGGACGGCGGCGAGGTATCTACCTCAGGCGAGGCCATCGTGTGTTCGTGGGTGGGGGAAGGGAAAGGTCGCTGGCTGGTTTACTCTGTATTTATGTGACGACTTGCTTTGCTTCGTACTTGAGGCAGCAACGGACTAAATCGATTGATTCACTTTGCTCTTTGCTCCTTGATGATTTTAATAATAGAAATTGCTAACAAGCACTTCATTATTTTTACCAATATATTTTTCAACTCACATTCTGTGGATTGTGGTACAAAACTTATAGCGAAGGAGGCAGAAAGTCGAGTAAATTTCGCAAAACGCAACTTTAAGAATTAGGGTAACAAATAACACAATCTTTAAAAAAAAATTCACATAATCATAACTTCTAGTGTAATTTGTCGACATAGCCAAATCGAGCGCGATCAGCGCTTGACAAAAAAATGACGGTTTGAGTCCACTCGTCAGGTACGACGTAGCACTGAGATATCACACAGAACCTGTGATATGGCCGCAATCGGTCCCCACACCCTACATGCGACTCGAACTGGTTTGACGTAACTAGTTTGCTTCCTCCCACTCTCTCTTATTACCAAACTTACTCACTCACTCAGCGACGATGGCTGTGACCTAGAGCACGAAAGTAGCACTTCATCTCGGGGCGACTTCGGTTGTGAGCATGGATGGGAGCGAGGCCCTCTCCAGTGTGGAGTAAGTTCTCCCTCCCCCCTCCCCCAATCACACCGGGGAGGCCCTCCTTCCTGTTCATGCTCACGGCCAGAGTCGTCAGAGATGAAGCGCTGTTGTCGTGCCTCCAAGTTGCCGCCACCTTTCGAGTCGCATGTAGTGTGCGGGGACTAGTCGTGGGCCATATCACAGGTCCTATGTAGTATCTCGGTGCCACGTTGTACATTATACCTGTATTTTTGTAAAACTTACTATAAAAATAATTGGAGCCTCTATTTTAAGTCTACTGATAAATTGTTATTTGTAAGTTGACGATCTTAAATACTGATTCAATCTCTACTGCTAATTGGGTAGCTGTAAGTTTTAGAAATTGTATGCAGCTATAGGTCTAGAGATGTATAATTGGGTAGCTATATATTTTTAGATCTAAAGTTGTAAAAAGAAAATCAGCAACTCGATCGATCGTGAAATAATGATTTCTCAAGCAACTGAGATATAGCAATTTAAAAAAAAATTCATCCATATAGAAATTTTCAACTGCGGTTAGAATGTTTTTGAGCAGACAAGTTAAAAGCACCGAGGTTAAAATGTTTTTGAACAGACAAGTTGAAAGCAAAAGCGAGAGCGGAGATGAATAGGTTTAAGGTTACGGTTCCATATGTAAATGCGCTCGAGTACAATGTCTAAGTGAATATTTCTTTTCAGTATTATTATGTTTAAACGAAAGCTGGCGAAGTTTGCTGTTCTAAAGTCAAGATGCCACATCATGGGTGCTGAAAAGCGCTATGGCACGTCTTCCAGAGATGCTCTGCCGATAACATTCGCCTACAGACCGTGCGCGATCTCACTTTAGTCAAACGTCAGGAAATCAAAGTAATCCGTAACTCGTTTGTGCGCCGAATCAATAAATCATATAGTATAAAGTTGGACAGTATAAAATGATACAGTATAAAATCGCATATATACCAAGAATCTGTCTGATCTAAAGAGCACTGTCGAATCGTATTCGCGGAGTTCCATCGATTAACTTAAGCTCGAGATCGAACAACTGGAACATACCTGGTTTCGTTCCTTCTTGGTTGGCAGCTGGGCTGGTACTGTACACGTGCACGTGACACAGATGCACGATGCGCTCCATTTTACCCACCCGCACTTGCACGGTTGCGCCAATAATTGTGTCCACCGGGGAGCTGTCGGCGTCGAAAGTGGTGTTGGGAACGGGCAGAAAGGCACGCGGGGAGACCGCAAAAGCGGAGTCAGTTTGGGCTTTTGCTTCCCTCTCGTCTCGCGCGCCACGGCTATGATGCCGGCAGGCCGCAGCTGTGCGCGCGGCAGGTGCGCCCTGCCGGACCTAAAAGGCCCAGGACCGGGGTGTCGGGCTTTAGCAATAGCCGTTCATTATTCCAAGCACGCGTTAGAGTAATACATATTTTATTTGGTTGGGTCAACATAACTAAATTAGTTAATCTTAATTTAAATATGTTAGTTTAATAATAATTTTGTGTTTGGCTACATAAGGGATTAACTGTAGAACAAATAAATATGCGAGTTTTTTTTAGGACACGAGAGTTGATGGTACTGGGTTAAATTATTTCATATTTTTAGTGGGTTATTTTAATTCTCGTTTAGAGGGTTAAATAGCTTTGATGAGACTATATTAACCTGCCTAAAGATGTTCGATGGATTAAATTTTTAATCCATTCTTAATCTTGAATTAAACCGGTCTTATAGTTTCAACCTTAATTCTAGTACATATTAGCATATGTATATCCGTGTCACCGCTCACGAGGCACTATCCATAGGAATTAAACCCACACAAGGCCTGTTTGGATGACGTCGTCACTTCTATATATCTGAGCTCGTCTGGGGGTCGTTTGATTGGCGTCTGATGCTAGTCTGGTCTGGATCCTTCCGGCAGGTGGTTAGCTTTGGTCCAGGCGCTCAAGCGCCTGGGCGTGCCGCAACAGCCGCTCGGTTGTAGACCTCGATAGCCTAGACGATACCACCACCACCACCTGCGTCCGCTTGATGAAGCCCCGTCGCCGAGCTCCACGGAGCCAGCCGCCGCGTGCCAAGAGGCACGCCGAGCTCGAATGTTGTCCCATGGCGAGGACGAGCTGCCGATGAAGGGAAGCAGGGCGCGACGGAGCAGAGAGGGCACAGGTCACCAACCAAACAATCCAGTCTCATGGCCTTTTTGTTTTGAGGGAAGTCTCGTGGATTTTGTACGACATGTAACCTAGTACTGGGCCTCACGAGATCTCTGATCACAATTAATCAAGTGTTTTAGTTGGTTCAAACCATCGATCAATCCAGTGTTTGGATGGTGTCACGGTGACTTGTGTGTCCTAATTAATGTTACGTACTTCTACAGAAGAGGGCGCACGTTGGACCTAATGTGATTCATTGAATGTCAGGGTGAGCGCGAATATGGGAAGGAAGCCTGGTGGGATAGGGGGTATCTGCATTCATGCAAAGACGGGATAGGGAGCATGCCTTACGACTTTGCTTTGTGGGCTGGACTGATAGACATGCCCTTTTGATATCATATATTCTACGCGCTGTATGCCTGTATCCGCTACCATGGCCCATTATAGTTTGGCATCATCTTCTTCGGCGAAGGGGGAGCGACGGATGGAGTGGGTTACATGGTCTTTAGGATTCTGTACGGTTTCATCGTCATCGTGCATCGTCTCCTGGTGTAGAGGAGGGCCATGGAGATGGCGGGTGATGGGTGACAGTGGAGACGTTGGGCGGTGGTGATGTGACACAGCCGCCCATGGAGTGCTAGGCTCGGCGGCGGAGGCCAACGACGAGGTCGCCACCATCCGTACGCGATGGAGAAAAGGGCGGGGTAGGGGAGCGGGTGGAGTTCCCACTGGCGGTTAGTGCGTCCGTCTTGATGATTGATAAACATGTCATGCATCTTAAAAGTTAGAAAAGGAGAAGAAAGGCATGGGAACAAAAGAGAGAAGAAAAACACAAGATACCATAATTCATAGCAGATCAAATACTAGAGAAATAACAAAAGAATTCATCCCACATATAATTGGCGGAAATCAAACGGTAGCTTGTTAGACTAAGAAATGATTTCCAAACTATGGCCTTCATAGATAGGCGCAACGTCGATTAGATTCATCAACCAATGGTTAACAGAGCGCGTTTCTTGTTGAGCTATAAGCATTAAAAAAACATAGATATTTGGTTGCTACGGCCTACGAGTCATGGAGGTTGGATTTCCCATCAGTTTCTTGTGAAGAGTTCACAAGAAAACCTTGGTGTGCAACCTATCCGTTGTATGACCCTAGCGCGATCGATACGGGAGCCGTTCCCGCGCCAACCCCGGTGTCCAAATCCGGTCCTTTGACACGGTCTCCCTTCTTCCTCGAACAAACGACGCCCACAAACATATGCAACCATCAACGCAACGTCGCAACGCACACGCACACCAGAACCTCCTCACTTTTAGCGAGCTCGCACAAATTCTGATGCCTAATTATACCTCATTCCATCTCCTCCTCCATTGGAATGCGTTTGCTTCCCACCATTCCTGGCCTCCCCCGTCGAGCTTGCGAGCGAGCGATTCTTGCCTTGACGGTCCTTCGCTCATATGCTAGCTAGCTAGCTCGATCGGTTACCGCGCGGCATTCTTCCTTGGTCGTCGAGAGGCAACGGGACGGTCGAGTTTAATGCTCAAGGCGGCGCTAATGACGCTTCGGTGGCGGCGGAGAGTACTGTTGTTGGCTGCCGCGGTCGTTCTCGCTATTGTCACCGCCGCGCGGGCGCAGGATTATAATGATGGCGGCGATGACGAGAAGGATAAGCCGCAGTTCAAGGCGCAGGAGGCGTGCAACGGCGCGTTCCTGTCGTACACGTTCGTGGAGCGCACCAAAGAGTTCCCGCGGCTGAAGAACGCGACGGCGCAGGCCTACGCGTTCAAGGCGCAGGCGACGGTGCTCAACACCATGACCGAGGACCTCAAGGCTTGGCAGATGTTCGTCGGATTCCAGCACAAGGAGATCATCGTGTCCGTCGGCGGCGCTGTGCTCCTCGACGGCACCGACTTCCCCGCCAACGTCTCCGGCGGCGCCACCTTCGCGGGATACCCGATAGCCGACCTCCTCAACTCCATCGAGACCGCCGGTGACATGACGCAGATCCAGGTCCAGATCGACATCACCGGCACCCAGTTCGGCGTCAAGCCCCCCGGCGTGCCCATGCCCAAGACCATCAAGCTCGCCAACCCCGGCTTCCGATGCCCCGCGCCCACCCACAAAGGTACGTAGTACGCCCTTACAACATGATCAAACTCAACTAAGGCAGTGCGTGCGTACGTGCAGTCATGTGATGCATGTGCGATGTGGGTGCAGGTAGCGTGATGTACGTGTGCTGCAAGAAGGACGCCAAGTTCAAGGCGAAGAAGGTCAACAGCACGCGGTACTTGCCGCGGCAGAAGGGGGACCTGACGATCGCCTACGACGTGCTGCAGGCGTTCGGAAACAAGTACATGGCGCAGGTGACCATCGACAACTGGAGCCCCATCAGCCGGCTCGACAACTGGAACCTCACCTGGGAGTGGAAGCGCGGCGAGTTCATCGAGAAGATGCGCGGCGCGTACACGCTGCTGAAGGAAGGCCCCGCCTGCGTCTACAGCCCGGCGGCGAGCTACTACAAGGACTTCGACTTCACCCCCGTGTACAGCTGTGAGAAGCGGCCCGTCATCGTCGATCTCCCGCCGGAGAGGGAGAAGGACAACGACGTCGGAAACCTGCCCTTCTGCTGCAAGAACGGCACGCTGCTGCCGCCCACCATGGACGAGTCCAAGTCGCGGGCCATCTTCCAGTTGACGGTGTACAAGATGCCGCCGGACCTCAACCGGACGGCGCTGTACCCGCCGCAGAACTGGCGCATCACCGGCAAGCTCAACCCGCAGTACGCCTGCGGGCAGCCGATCCGGGTGAGCCCCATGGAGTTCCCAGATCAGTCCGGACTCATGTCGAGGACCCCCGCCGTGGCGTCGTGGCAGGTGGCGTGCAACATCACGCGCCCCAAGAAGCGCGCCTCCAAGTGCTGCGTCTCCTTCTCGGCCTACTACAACGACTCCGCGGTTCCGTGCAACACCTGCGGCTGCGGCTGCGGCAACGACACCGCGACGTGCGACCAGGACGCGCACCCCATGTTGCTGCCGTCGGAGGCGCTGCTCATGCCTTTCGACAACCGGACGGCCAAGGCCCGGGCGTGGGCCAAGATCAAGCACTGGCGCGTCCCCAACCCCATGCCGTGCGGCGACAACTGCGGCCTCAGCATCAACTGGCACGTCGTGAACAACTACAAGTCCGGCTGGTCAGCGCGGATGACCATCTTCAACTGGCAGGACTACACGTTCAAGGACTGGTTCGCTGCCGTCACTATGGGCGACCACTACAGTGGCTACGAGAACGTCTACTCCTTCAACGGTACCAGGATGGGCGCGCCCTTCAACAACACCATATTCATGCAGGGCCTGCCGGGGCTCGCCTACCTCGAGCCCATCACCGACGGCAAGACGCCGGCGGACCCAAGGGTGCCCGGGAAGCAGCAGTCCGTTATCTCATTCAAGAGGAAGGACGCGCCCAACATCAACATTCCCAAAGGGGAAGGCTTTCCCAAGAGGGTGTACTTCGACGGCGAGGAGTGCGCGCTCCCCGAGACGATACCGAAGGTGTCGGGTGCGCACCGGCGGACCGGGGCCGCAAGCCTCTTTCAGGTGGTCATGGGGATGGTGCTTGTGATGATCGTGGGGCGTGTGGACTCCTCGAGCTTATGATATGTGAAAAGAAAAATTCAGGGAATTGTTTTAGGGTGCTACATTTGCTTAACATTTTTATTTGGTGATGGGGGATAATTTTCACTTCAATTCAGATGTTACACTGATCCCCGAACGGAGGAACTGCACTTGCACAGATACACAAGCAATCATACATGTGCACAGGGAGTATATATGCTCAGTTAAGCAAGTGAAGAGCGAGAGGAGGCTGGAGATATGGGCATGCAGATTTGGATGGCAGGAATGACTGTAAATGTCATATGGGTTTGATGAGGGCAGCAAGGGGAGAGGGCATGCAACATTGCAAGGCTGTGATATTTGTTACATATGTATATGTATGCTCATTGGTTGGGTTTCAATTATATCTCAGTTTCTTTTGTTTACAAAAGCATATGAGTTTGTCCTATGTGTGTATCTTGCTTGCACTACCGGAATCACGACGTTTGCCGAGTACCGACCGGTTTGCCGAGTGATTAACATCGGGCACTCGGCAAAGCTCCAAGAAACCGAGTGCGAAAATAAAAATGCTCGGCAAAAGGTCGACACTCGGCAAAGACGTGCTTTGCCGAGTGCCGAGTGCCGAGTGCCGCCCACAGAGCACTCGGCAAAGACGACCTTTGCCGAGTGCCGCCCGTGTGGCACTTGGCAAACATATCTTTTTTCTATTTTCTTTTTCTTCTCCCTTCTTTTGCCAACTTTTCTTTTGTACATTATTTGTTTTCTTTTTTCCTTTTATGCTCTGTTCTTTTCTACATTATTTGTTTTTATTTTTTCTTTTCTTTTCTTTCTGCCTCTCTATTTCCTTTTATAGGCATTTAGTGCATTTTCTTGGCATTTAATGAATATAATTCAAATTTGAACTACAAGTGCATGAAAAAGTTGGCAAAATTGGGTTGAATTATTCTATTTGTGGTCTTTAGTCTATGTTTAGGCGTTATTCAAGAAAAGGAAAGGAATTCCAAACATCAGGGTGCCAAGAGTCGACCCCGAACATGGAGGTTATTGGTTTTTTAATTCCAAAAAATGCAAACGAAGTCTGAAAAACATGAAACTTGGCATGGTGCCCTCATATGGCATCAATATGCTGTGGTAAAAATTTGAGAAGGTTTCACAAAAGTTGTGACGTACACTGCTTAGAAACCGGACCATCTCCAAGGAAGAATATAGGTTTCGAGAGGGAACGAGTCAGATTTGAAACCAAAGTGATGGTTGCTTCATCGGTTAATCTTGAAATTTTTTCTACACTCAAGATACACCATTACATGTTCCATGTCAAAATTTGGCATTTTTCGGGGTTCGTTTGCTATATTTAAGTCATTTAGTGCATTTCTAGGCATTTAGTAATATAATTCAAATTTGAACTGCAAGTGCATGAAAAATTTGGCAAAATTGGGTTGAAAAATCCTATTTATGGTCTTTAGTCTATGTTTAGGCCTTATCCAAGAAAAGGAAAGGAATTCCAAACATCAGGGTGCCAAGACTCGACCCCGAACATGGAGCTTATTGGTTTTTTAATTCTAAAAAATACAAACGAAGTCAGAAAAACATGAAACTTTGCATGGTGTCATTATATGACATCAATAGGCTGTGGTAAAAAATTTAGAAGGTTTCACAAAAGTTGCGACGTACGCTGCTTAGAAACCGAACCATCTCCGAGGAAGAATCGTGGTTTCGAGATGGAACGGGTCAGGTTTGAAGGCGAAGTGATGGTTGCTTCATTGGTTGATCTTGAAAATTTTTCTACACTCAACATACACCATTACATGTTCCATGTTAAAATTTGGCATTTTTCCGGGTTCGCTTGCTATATTTAAGACATTAATGCATTTCTAGGCATTTAGTAAACAAAGAAAGAAACAAAGAAAAAATAAAGAAATAAACAAAAAAGAAACAAAGAAATAAACAAAGAAAGAAATAAACAAATAAACAAATAAACAAAAAGAGAAACAAAGAAACAAAGAAACAAAGAAACAAAGAAAGAAACAAAGAAACAAAGAAAGAAATAAAAGAAATAAACAAACAAAGAAAAAGTACTGGAAAATAATTTTCTAAAGCCTTTGCCGAGTGTCCGTATAAAAACACTCGGCAAACAGGAGTCATGTATCCTGGGTGAGGCGAATCGTGCGTTCTGATTGGTCAACCCCCACCTCCCACGGATTGCACATCCGCACCGTCCACTACTCCCAGATCCAACGGCAGGTAACACCTCCCCCCCCTCTCTCTCTCTTCTCCCCTTATCCTCTGCCCAGCGCCCCTCGAACTGCCCAATCAACGCCTTGAGGACCACCGGCTACCACTCCGGCAGCGCCGCAAACGGCGGCACGTCCTCCGGCCCTAGCTCCATTCCCAGCGCTCCTCTCGCAAGCAGCGCGCGCCCGTAGACGAGGTCCACCGGGCACGGCTGGGAGAAGAACGCCGCGGCCGCGATGCCGGCCACCCGCGCCACCCGCCGCGCCCACGCCAGGCGAGGGTCGTACACCAGCACACGCACGGGCCGCCCGGCGCGAGCCTCCGACAGCAGGAGCTCCCGTAGCGTCCTCGAGCCTTCCGACTCCAGCCGGCGCTAGTACTCCGCGGTGTCCGGGCACGACGCCATGCCGCCGGCGTCGAAGCCGTCAGAGATTGTGGCCACGCGGAAGGGAGCGCCGGGGGGCGCGGTGGCGGAGAAGACGAAGTGGGTGCTGATGTGTGCGTGTGTAGTGCTGATGAGCAGCTCGCCAACGGCAGGTAGACGACGAGCTCGGCGAGCACGAGGAGCCATCGGGAAGTGAGCTCCGGGCAGCAGTAGTGCCCCGCCGACGTCCATTTTTTTTTGTTCCTGTTCACCATGTTTGCCGAGTGTAACACTCCGCAAAGCCGTCGGCTTTGCCGAGGCAAACCACCTGCAGCATGTGGCACCGGCGCCGTCCGCCCCGTTCCGTCCACGCCTTTTGTTTGCCGAGTGTCCATTTTTTGACACTCGGCAAACATCTTTGCCGAGTGCACGAGGAAAAGGACTCGGCAAACACGTCTTTGCCGGCAGGAGTTTAGCCGAGTCACCTTTGCCGAGTGCCCCGATGAAATGTACTTGGCAAATGTTTTGCCGAGTTGGTTTCGGCCATTGCTGAGTGCCCTGGGCACTCGGCAAACAGGAGAGTTCCTGTAGTGTTGCTGTCTTGCAGAATTAGTTTACAACTGTTGCATTGTGCAAATAGATGCTGTCAGGTGTATGTACGGATAATATGTATATGCTAACAGAAGGCGAGGAAAAAAACAAATTAACGTATAGTTTCAGGACGTATGTTTAGTTTTGGTCCGTTACTATCTATCTTAAAATAACTAGTGGAGTGACCCGAGCAATTTAGGTAGCTAGATTGTTGTTCTTCTATGTCATTTTTATAGTCTCTAAAATAAAAGTGGTGTAGACTTTTCTCTGTAACTAAACTGAATCATTATAAACCTGCATTATCGCAGTAGCTTGTGATATTTGTGATCATGTTGATCATTTCAATGCTAAATCTCCGATGCTGAAATTGCAAAAACCAGTAGCAACCCTTTGTGGATATGCTACTGATAATGCTGGTTTCTTTTACATTCCCGGCTCAGATGAGAAACCTGCAAATAAATATGCTACTGCTATTGCTTGTGTGGTTGTCAAAGGTGGCTCCATGGATGCATCGATCATGCAAAAAGAGATGAGTATGATAATGCCAATTACTTGGTAATGGGAGGTTAAGGATCAAGGTGACAATTCCTCCTTAATTCCTTTCTCAAATCCCGTTGAGCTCAAGTGGCTTGTTTGCATTGGTGATATTAAGTCCAAGCTCCAGGAAGGGGTTTCTCTTTTATTTGAGGAATGGATTCCTGATGAGATCCGTGGCTTGTTCACCTTGCACAAAGTTTGGATTCAGATGTACGGTGTTCCCTATGAGGCCCGCGACTATCTCTCAATGCATGCTCGGTTCCACTATCGGTGTTACTGAGGTTGTTGACATGGTCAGCACCAAGCGACACAATATCGTCCGTATTAAGGTCAGAGTTATTGATCCAAAGTTAATCTCTAGCTCTTTCAGTGATGTATATTATAAATTTTTTATCAAAGTTGAAGATTAGAGGATTCCGAGAATGTAGATACTGATAACATGGATGATGCTGAATTTAATGAGGACGATGATGACTTATTCGATAACGAGCTAGGTGATAAAGATAGGATGAACAGGCATTCGAAAAATACTTCGGATGCATCTCTTTCTTCGAAGAAAATGGCAGGAGCTCTGCCTTTCTTATAGAAGAAAGAAGTCAAAGTTTACAAAGTTTAGAGATTAAATATGTACAAGTCTCTCAGCTAGTCCTTAGTAAGCAACTACTCAGGCTGGATCTCCTCTCTTTCTCTCTCTCAGTTTGCCGGAAAGCTCTATATCTAACTCTGATGCTATCTATCGCTTGGGAAACAACTTCATCGGTTGTTTTGAATTGGTTTTGAAATAGGCGTCCATTCCTTTCCTTCCAGAGGCTCCAAAGTCCGTATATCAATATACCATATCTTGTCTTCTTCTCCTCTGGTTTAGGCTTGTTCTACAGGATTGCCACCAGGATTGTAGGGATTGATCTGTGTCATCTAGAAATTGAGAGGGTTCCACTCCATTTAGCGCCGCAAGCTTACGCCAAACCTGTCTAGCGAAAGCATATTTCAAGGATATATGGATTGCAGTTTCTGTAGAGGTTCCACAGAGTGTGCACATTGTTCCGTTGGGCCAACCTCTAGCTTGTAATCTGTCTGCGGTCAGAATCCTGTTTTGGAGAGTTAGCCAGGCGTGTATCTTGCATTTGTTTTCCGCGTTTGCCTTCTAGATAAATTCGCTCTGTATCGATGGGATGGATCCCTCAAACTGGATGTTGTAAGCTGATTTTGCAGAGTATTGCTTTGAGCTTGACCAACGCTAGGTAATAGTGTCTTCTTGGTGTATGTTCCTTGGTGCCTGGGCAATTAGATTCCATAGCTTGATAAATTGACGAGCTTGCTCAGTTGTGTTAATTTTGCGAAGTGGTTTCAACCATCTATTGTCCTGAAGCTCATATTCCACGGTTCTGTTTCTCCTTTTGATGAGTGCAAAGAGTGCCGGCGCCTCATCTTTTGGTTTCATTCCGTTGATCCATCTGGAGGTTCAAAATTTGGCTTTATCTCCTTTGCCAACTGTGATCGATGTTGAGGCTTCAGACAGGTTTCTGTCATTCTCATCGCAAGGAGTCGCCTGTCCATGCCACAGTTTCAGGATAGAGCTCCACTCCATCTATAGCCATCTTAGTCGGAGAGCTGATCCAAATTTTTGGATGTCTTTTATGGAGGTCATTCCCATCTCGCAGCTCTGGATATCCCAATGAGCGCAACTCTTATGGAGGTCATTCCCGTCTCGCAGCCGAGCTTGGGAGAGTGGGTTACCCCAAAGGTAACTTTTTCATGCCGTGCAAGTACAACAGGGTCACCGCCAAGGCTCACTGGAGAAAATCAGTTTGTGCCTCTGGTGGATGAGCAAGCAGTCGGTTGATGGTGTTGGCCCCAGCTGCATGGACGGTCCATGCACCCAATGCTGGATTTGAGCTGCCAAGCAAGGGGGCAGCTCTACTTCAGGCCATGCCGGCCCCCAAGTAAGCGCCGTCTCCTCCAGCGGACGCTCATAAACCGAAGTTGACTGTCGTCGTGGCGTCTAGGGAGGTGGCTGTCCAACCGCCGCCGCGCCCCTCGGCGGTTTCCTGATCCAAGCTAACCAAGCAGCTACTTGCGGCTGCAAGTGGAGGCGTACCTATGTAGTCGGAGACACGGTGTTGTGCCCATCTTCACATGGTGCCGACGTCCGGCATTCCGGCAATAGCGGAGGATACCATGGCATAAGGCTATGCGTTGGACTGCAGCTCGCAATCTCGACCTGGCAGATACGCCTAGTCCCCTTTGTAAGTCCTATGTTTCACTACTTGACAAGTTTATTATGTGAAGTTTGGGTAGGGTAGGCATTTTGGGGGGTAGGAATGAAGAGGAAATTTTCTGGTGTATTAATAGTCTAAAAAAACAAGGGAGATCGACCGTTTGCGGCAGCCGTCTTTGCCTCCTATTTCTGAACCTTTAGAAAACTCTCAAGTCTGCAGACGAAGACGATGAGGAATTAGACCTTCTGACGTCTACTATGTTAAATAATACTAGTAAATGTGCCCGTGCGTTGCACCGGCGAAGCACCTCCGCGCGGAGGCGGCCTCGGGCGGGAGGAGGTCCCGCGTCCCCATCGGGACATCCGCCATGGCGGCAGAGGAATCGGCCAGCCCGCACGTCGTGCTCTTCCCCTTCCTCGCGCGCGGCCACATCCCGGCCTTCCTCCGCCTCGCCAGCCTCCTCCACGAGCTCCGCCCGGGCCTCGCCGTCACCCTCGTCTCCACGCCGTGCCTCCTCGGCTCCCTCTCCCTTCCGGCCACCTCCCATCCCGTCCGCCTCCACGCGCTCCCCTTCGCGCCCGCGGACCACGGCCTTCCCCCCGGCGCCGAGTCCTCCACCCCGCACGGTATCGCTGCTGAGCATAGCATTGTAACTTGTAACAGATTTAATGAGATGAACAGTACCAAGCATATTCATGGGCAGTCAGGCAAGGCCAGGGTTTGGGGCCTGTAGGCAAGGCTGGGCTTGGAAAAAATGAGGCCACAAACCCAAACTGGACATACCGGCCAAGACAGCAACTAATTAAAGATTATATTCAAAATCATAACTGCTCAGTTTCTCATTAAACATAATATAAACTAATATTTCATTGGATAAAAATAAAAAACACTGCTTTTCCAAGGCAGGTTGACTCATGCCAAGCACTCTGAGGCAGGCTGAACTCGGCCCCAGCCCAAAGCCTGACCCAGCCAAGCCTTTGACCAGGTCTGCATATAACAGAATCATTCAAGCAATCTGGTAAGATCAAAATGTCGACCAAATAATAGTTTTCAAGAAATAGTAGAGTTGATGGCTAGAGTTCAAGAATTAAATGATTTTTTTAATACGTCAAGTCATTCAACAAATTGGTATTGCAAGAAGAGGCATGATAGTGCTAATAACAGTTCTTGAAGGATAATAAATTCAAACAATGGCCAGATGGTAGGCAGAACTACCAGCAGCTGGTGTGAGCAAATTCTTGGAACCATGTCTTTGCGAACTTCCTTGAGAGTGACCTATCCTGAACAAGATAGTAACAAAATAGTAAAGAATATCAACTGAAATTTGGCACAGCATGACTGACAGCAAAATAGAAGTAATGAAGAAGTACAGTATCTAATAGTAGAAGTGTAGAACCTAATGCAGATAGGAGGATAACACAAGACTTCAGAAGTTAGTCACTCTGGAAAGGTTCAAAAATACTTTCTACGAACAATTTAGTCAATAGCTTTGAGAAGATCAGACATTGAGCACTGAACAGGCAACTGAAGCTGAAAATGCTAAGTGAAATTGTCAGATTGTTAGATCACAACAGATACTGCACATTGTCTATGGCATGTCCAGAACTTTTCTAGCTATTAATACAACAAGACGCAATGCTCATTGTGTTCTTGAAGAAGAAAAGAAGATTGTTATATCACAGCATGGTCCTCGTGTGTGTGGAATTTGGACATTAAGAAAATATAAACCAGATAGTTTCTAGTAGAAAGACACTTAATTGATGCACAACAGAATTCACTGCACAAAACACTACCTTAGGGAGCCACCTAATGGATGGTCCTGAATTATCTCGCACTTCAAACATTGCGAAATCACTTCCCTGAAGATTTTGTCAACCGGCATAATGTTAATGCAAAGAGGAGACAGACTGAAAGAGTGGCAGTTAAACTTACAAAAAAATAGTAACAATATGGTAAATAAACTTGGCATTGACTAAACTTATCACCGCTGAAGCTCACTATCATGTTATTGATGCAAAATATAAGGCCAAGAGCGGCTGACCGGCGGTGGGCCTTGGCCGGCGACGAATGGAGGCGGCGGACATGGCGAGGCAGGCGGCGGCGGCTTCAAGCGGGCGGCGCGCGCGTGGGGTGGAGCGGAGGAGGGCCGGCCGAGGCTGGCTGGCCAGTGGCGGCGGACGAGCTGAGGCGTTGCGCCGGGGAGCGACCGGCGGTGCGTGGCAGAGGGCGGGCAGGACCGGCGGGGCTAGCGGCGCGGGGGAAGGGCCCAGGGAGGCACGCGCGGCGGCGCAGGCGGACGGCAAGCTCGGAGAGGGCGTGGTCGGCAGCGGTGGCGAGGACGGGGCGGAAGGCGGAGGCGGCGACGCCGCGGGCCGGGGCGAGGGCGAGGCGGCGGAGGAGGAGCGGCGGGGCGGCGTGCAGAGGGGTCGGGAAGGCGGGCTGGGAGAGGGAGACGGAGTCGAGGTGGGGGAATAGGGCGGGGAGGCGGCGGAAGCGGCGGGCGAGGAAGCGCGGCGGCCGCGCCCTTGTTGCCGGACCGGGGGCGGCGGCGGCGGCGCTTGCGCTTGCGCTTCGCGGTGGGGGCGCGGCCCATGGGTGCGCGTCGGATCGGAGGGGAAGGAGGACGGGGTGTGGAATTGTGCATGGATCCGGGTTGGACGAGGAACGGAACGGTGGGGAGGGAAGACGGACGAAGAAAATGACGGACGAAGAAATCGACCGTCCTTTAATATTAGGGATAGATTTGTGGAACTATAGGCGATGGGGTTTTGGATGAGAGGCTGATTGATATTATGAGTCATCAAGCTATTCCCCATAAGAATATATCCGGCCCTACTAGTAAAAAATAAAAAGAAAAAGAAAAGAAAACGTCCAAGTTAGCTAAACTCAAAATTAATCATACCAAATGAGAGACGTCTTTTGAAATAGCAGAGGTCTAAGAGACTTGACTAAAATACAACATATTAATGAATTGGTTACCGACTACAATTTAGATTTTCTTAGCTATGATTGAGACATGGAAGTCTGCTTTCACGCGCAGTTCTCTTGATCACCTGTGTGCTGGCCGAGACTACATCTGCCATTGTTTGCCTTCTAGGGGGATGCCTGGAGGAATTTTGTTAGGTGCTGATACGGTGATATTCGACATTGCAAGTATCGCTGAAGGTGAATATTTCATAAAGTTTTCCCTTTGAAATAAGGTACATGGGTTCAAATGGGTGTTAGTGTGGTAGTATATGGTGCTACTCAGCCTCAGTTTAAAGAAAGTTTTCTGACTGAGCTTGTTAATACTTGCCGAGTTGAAACAGATCCCATCTTGATGGGTGGTTCAATATCATCTGCAATGCTGAAGAAAAGAAATAATTGTCACTATGACTGGAGGCAGGGCCAGCTCTGGGCCTAGGCGGGAGGGGCGACCGCCTAGGGCCCAGGCCTGGGAGGGGCCCAGGATGGCTGGATCGCATATATATATAGTGCATTAGTGCTGCCCAGGCCTGGTGCTGCCCTGGCTGCTCAATGCGTGCAGCCAGCCCTAATTAGGCAATTACTAATTAAGCAATTAGGGCAATTAGAGCAATTAGGAAGAGCTCTGGCAGGCAGGACCGCCGACTGCAGGAAGAGGCAATTGCGAATTATTATTAGATATCTCAAACTAAGATTGTGTGGTTGGAAGTTAACTCTTAATACTATGCAAGTGAAGTTAGACACATATATGCATATATACCTATATACACATACATATATATAGCCTTAAGGGCTCATGTCGTCGACTTCGCCCTAGGGCCCTCCAAAACATAGAGCCGGCCCTGACTGGAGGTGGCCATCCCTCTTTAATGCGGTCATTGACAGTCTGGATCTTCAGGAAATAGCACTAACTGGGAGGAAATTCACTTGGGCGGGTCCAGGCATTAATCCCACCCTCAAGAAGCTCAACAGAGTGTTGTCCTGCATAGACTGGGAAGAATAATAGCCATTGGTCTTTGTACAAGTACTTGGGAGGTTTCGCTCATATCATACTCCCTTATTACTAGATACTGGTACAATGGCCCGTACAAGTAATAAGCCCTCATTCAAATTTGAACTTGGCTGGTTAACAAGGGACGGATTCTAGTACATGGTCTCCAAGCGCTGGAATGATCACCTGAAAGGGAATTCATCTATGTCACGTTGGTGATTCAAAATTCGTCGTTATGACAACACCTACGGGGTTAGGCGACACATACCAGTGGAATCTATAAAAAAATATAAGAAAATTTGCTAGTGATAATTGATGACCTTGATATTAAATCATAAACTTTGGGCCTTTCATCACAAGAGACTTCTGACAAACATGAAGCCTCCAAACGTCTAGCTCGCCTTCTAAGGGAGCAGGTGATTTAGTGGTATCAGAGGTGAAAGTAAAACATATTATTGAAGGAGATAATAATACAAAGTACTTCCATCTAGTTGCTAATGGTAAGCACCGGAAACAACATATCTTCCGTCTCGAACAAGATGAGGGTGAAATAGTTGGGGAGGAAAATTTAAAATCTACATTACCAGTTATTATAAGCACTTATTCGGGTCCCCTGATGAGAACACCTTTTCAATTGTGGAGGATCAGACAGAGGATATACCACAAGTATCAGTTGAGGAAAATGAATTTGTAACTGCCCCTTTCATTGAGGAAGAGGTGCGGGCCATCATTTTCCAAATGGAACCTAACAAAGCACCATGTCCTGATGGCTTCCCCGCTGAGTTTTATCAAGTTTTCTGGGAAGTCCTTAAGCATGATTTAATGGCAATCTTTCATGACCTCCACAGTGGGAACTTACCTTTACATAGCCTAAATTTTGGAGTAATGACTACTCCCAAAAATCAAAGAAGCTAATTGTATCCAATAGTACAGACCAATCTGTCCTTTTAGTGTGAGCTTCAAAGTCTTCACAAAAGTAGGCACAAATAGAGTCACCTCGATAGCGGACAAAGTATTCCGGCCAACTCAATCGGCTTTTATGCTAGCGTGAAACATTTTAGATGCGGTACTTATCCTTCACGGAATAGTTCATGAGCTTCACAAAAAGAAACTTAATGGAGTCATTTTCAAAATCCTAGGCATATGAAAAAGTGAAATGGCCATTCCTCCAACGGACCTTACGGATAAAAGGGTTCTCTTCGCATTGGTGAAAATGGATTCAGACATTTGTTAAGGGCAAAAGTGTAAGTGTGAATGCCAATAAATGACATAGGCCCATATTTTCAATCGCGAAAGAGCTTGCACAAGGGGGATCCTCTCTTGCCTATCTTATTTAATTTGGTGGTTGATATGCTTGCAATAATTATAGAATGTGCCGAACTTGACAGTTAGATCTCAGGGGTCATTCCTTGGTGGATGAGGGACTGTCAATCTTGCAATACGTGGATAACATTGTTCTATTTATTAGTCATGATTTGGATCACGCGGTTCATTTAAAACTCCTCTTCTGTGCATTCGAGCAATTGTCTGGGCTTAAAATAAATTTTCATAAAAGCTAGATATTCTACTTTGGTGCAGCTCACAATTTTGAGGGTCACTATGCACACCTGTTTGGTTGCAAGGTGTGAGCCTTCCCATTTTGCTACTTAGGAGTTCCCATTCACTCTTATAACTCAAAAATGCGGAATGGAGGGAGGTAGATAATTGATTTGAAAAGCGCCTTAGTAACTGGAAAGGGAAACATTTATCGCAAGGTGGCTGTCTGATTCTCATTAAATTGGTACTGACTAGCCTCCCTATGTTCATACTATCGTTCTTTGAGATACCATGTGGAGTTCTAAAAAAGCTAGACTATTACCAAAATGATGGCGAGAAAAGGAAATATCGGCTAACCAAATTGTCACGGACCCGGAATTGCATATGATTAGGGGAACGCGAAGTCGCCAAGGACCGAAGGACTCGTCAGCCCGCTGGCACGGTACTTGCGCCGTACGCACCAAGGCGGAACGATCCGACACCCGCCACGTGCGAGCTGGCCGGAAGCGACCAATCTTCCCAGAACCACATACGATTCCATAATCCGGTGAAGGTTTAGAGTCGTTCCCAATTACTACCAGGCAAAACAAGGTCGGAGGAGCCCGGCAGTTCTACCCACACCCTAACCTAGCTCGAAGGCTAGTGGGTCACTCGAAAGCCCGGTAGAACGCCCACACCCTGCCTGGCCGGCACAGCATCTCAGCCAGCGGGTCACTCAACCGAGTCCTGCTCGGCCTAGTAACAAGAGGTACAGCCATAACCCTTCACGGCATACCCATATGCTTCATATCATACACGCATTGCATATGGGCAGCCCGAATAACAACTCGGATATCACAACAAAGCTCTACAAATACGATATTAATAATAACTGTCCACGATGGGACAACACATTACATCATTCGGCCATAACCGAAAACATATCCGAGTACGGAGAAGTTAAACGACAGCGGAAACAAGGTAAATGAGTCCCACAGCGGCATAGTGACCGCTGAACAAAAGCTACAACCTATCCCATGAATCGACTAACTAACCGAGGAAACAACAATTTCAGGCATCATCGAAATAATCTTCGACCACCGGCTCACCTGCAAGCTCTAGGAATAACCTAGGTGAGTACAAACGTACTCGCAAGACTTATTCGTGCTTGATTAAATGTCCTACCCATACTAGTACAACAACAATTAAACATGAATGCTTCTCAGAGTAACAATATACAAGTTAAGAACATAACATTAACAAGGTGAAATAAAGACAGGCTAAGTAACAGACTAACTCAAAATACAAACATATCGCAACCAATTCATCACGAGATCAAATCAGCAAATCCAAATCCATTGGGGTAGCCCATGAGTCCAATCCAAAATCAATCCATTAAACATCATCCAATTCAATTAGGGCAGCCCCTAAGTCAAATCCAAATTGATCCAATCCACACATGTTCAGTTTAATCTCTCGAACCGCTACCGACAACTCAACCCCTGCAGGCATAGTGAGTGCATAACAGTTTGGAGGTAGCGAGCCTCCAAAGTGCATGGAGGCTTACCCCAGCTATCCTCAGTGTTGGTTCTCGCTAGTGTTCCCGTGTGATAAGGGATGGTGACACGCTGAAGATAGGGTTGGTGTGGCGATAAAACTCTACTTACTCCTGGGTCGCCGTCACCCCGCTATTAACACCAACCGTACCCATTGTGCACGCCCTCGGCTCTCCCAACTCACTTAACAATTTAGTTGAAAGGCCACAAGATGTTCTCAACGTAAGACACCTCCTACACATGCTAGTGTATGCAACTTTGCGGCGATTCACAGATAAACATCCATACACATAGCACATATGAATAGGGCATACACAAGAGTACGGAAAGTAAAGATGCAACAAGCTCTGCTTGCCTTGTTCGGGTTGTTCCTGCTCTTGCGGGGAGTCGTAAGCCTGGTGGTCTCCTTCTTCGTCCTCTGTTAGGAACAACGCGAACACCGGAAAAGAAACGGTAAAAGAATCCATAAGGTTCAGCATGTATGCATGATATTTATGTGGAATGTGCATGTCATGAAGATGCTAGGTTGGCTAGAGTTCCGCTGCGACCGGGTATATATAACTAAAGTGGTTGATGTTACCCTGATGCCTTGCGCATGCATGCATGTAATATTACCCCTTATGTCGAATTAGGGTTAGTCATCTACTAGCTAGAATGAATGGTTAAACCCTAAGGTTGTTAAGGACATCGAAGGGTTCTGAAGTCTAAGCCTAGAGCATTTGTAATCATACGCATCGAAACTATGAATCGAATGATAGGAATTCCCGAAGATTCACGTATGCAAGAGGGGTTAATTAGCTATCTCTTTATAATGTTCAAATTTGAGTACAGGTGTTAGAATTTGGTTCCAGCCAAGTCGTAGGAAATCTCGCGAGGTTTCCAGAACTATAAAATGTGTCGCAATCGGAGCTACGGTCGCGAAGTTAGGGTTTATCGATCCTCGATGGTGGCTAAACAACAACCCTAGATATCATCTGGTGCATGTGCTCAAAATCAAATTTTGATTCAGCCATATTGTAGAGAATTTCATAAGCTTTCCAAATATATAAAATTTATTACTTTTGGACGTGTGGTTTGAAAGTTATGCACATTTGAAATTTGGTACAAATTCTGCCCTAAACAGACATAAACCCTAAATGCTATGTACACCCGAAGTCTACCCGACCAGATCTCTAATTCCAAAGTGCACCCGAGAACCAACCCGGGGATTTCCACCCATAATCCACGTCAGCAGGTACGCGGGCCCCTCTTGTCAGTGGCTCGGGTGGTCGGGGAGCCAACCCGAGCACGCCACGCGTCCGGGGCTTTCTCTCCCTCTCTCTTTCTTCTCTCTCTCTCTCGGAACCGGCCGGAGGTGAGGTCCAGACGGCGGAGGCTCGTCGGAGAGCTCACCGGAGTTAGCTCCGGTGCTCTATTTGCTCGGGGAAAAGGGGCAGGAGGAGCGGCAGCTCACCCCGAGGATGCTACGGTGCTCGAGGAAGGCGGGGGAGGTCGGGAAGGAGGCCGGCGACGAAGGAGGCGGCGGTGGAGCTTCGGGTCGTCGACGCCGGGGCGTTCCAGAGGCAGATCTGCGAGGAAAAGAGCAGGGGAAGGTTTAGGAGGAAGAAAGGGAGCTAGGGCAGAAGAAAATGGGAGAGGGGAGCGTCGGGAACGTGCTCGGGAGCTCGTCGGGGTCTTCGGCCGGACTTGGGGACGAAGTGGGTGGAGTCGAGGTTCCCGGCGCGAATCTGTGAAATAAAGTGGAGGGGGAGGTGAGGGATAAGAAGGGGAGCTCGGATGAGTGGGATTAGGGGAGCGGGACTCACTGGAGAGGGCTTAATTGCTCACCGGAGTTGAGGGGGGCTGGCGGCGCCAGTGAGAAAATGTGCTCGGGAGAGGAGGGAATTGGGGTTAGGGTTAGCCGGGAGGAAGGAGGGGTGAGGGGGCTGTCGGGAGGAGCCATTTATGGGGCGGCGCGGCGCTCGGACAGCCCCGGTCAGGACGGGCACCGCCCACGCCGGCGTACCCGCGGCCGGGACGTGGCGGGGACGAGCTGACGGGCGGGCCTGGGCGTCTGACGGGGAGCGGGGGAAGGCGCGCATGCCCGGGGCGTTTCCCAGAGGAGAAGGCAGAGAAAGGGGGAGCGATTTGGCCGAAGGCGCAAACCAACAGGGAAAGCGGAAAGGGGGAAAGGGGAAGGCGGATTCAGGCGGCGGGGTTGAGCGGGCTGTCGGCCCGAGGGAGTTAGGGTTTTCTTTTTCTTTTTGTTTTTCTTTTAATCAGTGTTGATTCCCTCGTCATTTTATGTGCATTCCTTGCTCCAAAAATTCTGAAATTTTTACCAGGCCTTCCAAGCATTATTTGTGAGCTACTGTGCAAGTTTGAATCAGTTTGGAGTTGTTTTGGAGGTGTGTCTAGTTCAGACTGAGGGTTTACCCTAATTCGACGATTGGAACTAGAGCTAGGCCCTAGGTTTTTTTTTCCAAAAATTCTGAAAATTGGCAGGGAGCTAATATTCCCATATTCATGATCATCCCCAAAGTTTGGTGAATTTTTGTACACCTTTGCTTGCCCATTTTCTTAACCCTAGTTCTTCGGCATTTTAGGGTTTGTCCTCGGAAAACCTAATCGAGCTATAATTTCATGTGGTTCTTGTGGCAATCTTGGGAAGAAGATGTTGGGAAAGGTTAGTAGAGGAATTCATCGACGGGGTTCACTAGCCCCACCAGTTGCTAATGTATTTGTCGAAGTTCGATACTTCAAATAAGTTGATTGGTGTTGTTAACATATCCACCGAGGATGAGATATGCACGTATTCTATAAAGTAAAATTGATAGACAACTAAGTTTAAGCAAGGTGTGGTTGATAATGATGACATGTATGCATGGATGCAGGCAAATTCCTAGTTCATTATAGTTGGGTATTACACAAATAGAATATTATATGTCGGCTCCTAGATCAATGGGGCCTTGGCATTCAGGATCTCAAAATCAAAAACATTAGTTTGATCTCAAATGGCTTTTTAGGGCCTGTTTGGTTGAGCGATAAAGCCACTATTGGCTGACTGTCTAGAAAAACTGCTATGGTTGTCGGAAAGTGAATATATGGTTTTGGATTGATTCAAATCATCTACAACATTTTGGGTAATGAGGTCCGAAGCTTTAGCACATTGCAAAAAAGTTAGGAGAAGGTAGCTTTTTCAAACAACTGCATTTACACTGCAAAGCTCACAACCACTATTGGCAAAAGTTGCTCTAAAGCTGGCCGTTTGGTTGGCAATATCTTTTTCTAGTGAAAAGCTGCTGAAAAGCCCAACCAAACAGAAAATTAAGCTTCTCAATGAAGAGGGTATATGGTAGACCTTACTTCGTAGGAAATATCTATGGAATAAGACTTTAAGTCAGGTCAAAGGAAAACTGGACATTTCTCAATTTTGGGCTAGATTAATGAGAGTAAAAGACACGTTTCTCAATCATGGTTCATTCCAAATTAATGATGGATCACAAGTCATATTTTGAGAGGACATGTGGCTAGGTTAGATGTCCTCATCAACACAATACCCACATCTTTACAATATAGTAAGCCACAAATAGGATACTGTTACTGATGTCTTACGGACTAACCCATTAAATCTCTCATTTTGTCGTGGAATAGTTGGGCAAAGCCTGATTGATCTCTTTATTATCTCACAACAAGTGGCCCAAATAACATTGAGCTACCAACGATATACCTTCCAATGGAATTTGGTTCAGTCAGGCCTGTTCTTGGTCAGTTCACTGTATACTTGTCTTTCCAACCAAGAAATGCTGATCACTACCAGGCAAAACTGGAGGCTCAAAATTCCTCCAAAGATCAAAACCTTTCTGTGCTATCTACGTAAGGGAATAGTTCTCACTAAAGACAATTTACGTAGAAGAAATTGGGAAGGCAGTATCATATGTTGTTTTTGTAATCACGAGGAAACAATAAAATATTCATTGCCCAATTGCATGTTTCGTTTGGCTTATGATCCAAACAGCCACAGGTTTTCGCCTACCGGCTTGTATAGAAGACTTGTTTGGTCCATGGTCAATTGGGCTTCACAAAGATATGCAAGTAGTTGCTCTTGGGGGAGTGGACGCTATTTGTTGGTCTATTTGGCTAAGTTGAAATGATGTGATATTTGACAAAAAAAAGCTTTATACTCCTTTGCAGGTTGTTTACAGGTGCTTGAACTCGCTATGGTCTGGTCTATCTTACATCGCTCGACGAACCGGGAATTGGTGCTTACAACTTGCTGACCCCTTGAGCTAGTATTGCGGGAGTTGTTCTTCACCCATAGGTGAGGCTTTAGTCATAGACTTGACGCTCCTTAGTTTGCCACTCTATGTCTTGGACTTTCATTTATCAGTGTTACTGAGTTTAGCTGGTGTCTTGGACTTTTATTTTTCACTATTCCTGAGTTTATGTGGTGTTTGGACCTTTGACTATGTGCAACTAGTTGCAGAGGACAGAAGCTACTCCTTTTGTTATATCACTCGACGTTTCGATTTGAGTAAATTTCCTTTATCTAAAAACTTAATCTAGTTCTATAAAATTAAGTATGTAGACCTTTTCTAAAAGGTAATCTACATCATTATAATTTGCCGTACCAAATTAAGCCGTGCATATCTTTTTTTCTCTCTTGAATTTCAATTGATGTCAGAATCAAAACGATTGTGACACCTTGAACCCTACCTTTGGCTCAAAGACCGAGCAAGAGTTGAGATGAAACAAAGCCATTGTACAAAAAACTATGTACGGGAGATAGTAAAGCTACCTTGTTTTTTCTTTGACTTAAGAGTCTAGAAGCCTGGTCTATTTTGCAAGGTTTATTTGGTAGTTCAATAAATCTTTTTTTTGAAGAAGAACAGTAGGAGAGTTTCCTACTGCACAAAGTTTATTAATGAGAGTAAAAACAAAAACAAACGTCAGGTGGAAGGTAAAATCTCTCGTTACATAATTTGTTTTACCCAATCTTTAAGCTTGCTAGCATATTGTTTTCTTTGTAAACCAGCATGATCAGCTCATGCTTATAAATGTGCTTCCAACTCTCAAAGCTGGGCATCTCATCACGGAAGATCTTATTATTTCTAACTTTCGAGATGCTCCAGGCTGCTAGTATAATTATCTTCATATAAACGGCACCTATAGACTGGTCTTAAGATCGATTGCTTCATAAATTGACACACCTTGTTGTCTGTTTGGGCAAACAAAATCCCAGCATGCAGCAGAAAAAGGACAGACCCTAAACAGATGAAAGACCGTCTCCTCGATCTGGCAATTGTGCAATACAAAGTCATAATTTTGAAGGAAAAAAATTCTTTCGGTGTAGCACATTTCTTGTGTTTAGCCTGTCATGTAGGAGAAGCCAAAAGAAGATTTTGTGCTTGGCTTGGCAAGAACTGCTCCAAATTCAATTAATGAGGCAGAGTGGTATGACCGATAAGAATTTTGTAAGTCTCCATAGAGGAATAGACTCCGTTTCCCCACATGTATGACCATTGATTAGTGTGAGTCATGTGAGGACTTGACAATATTTATGATGAACTAGATAATTGCCCGTGCGTTGCAACGGGGTATAAATATTCTAGTACGTTAGCTCGTGATTTACCTGCTCATATTAATGTGATTGTGTAAAAATAGTAGGATTTTATTTGGTAAACACATATTTGGTAAGTATTTATTGGCAGGAAGGTTGCAAAACAGGAAGGTTGGACGAAGAGTGGGCAAAACGCACTCTGCCGGCAGGAAAGGGAACGCTACTCTTTTTTTAAGTTGTAGAGATATCTTGCCACCATTTGTGGAATTGATTCTTTTGGTTGCATGAATTCGATGTTTGAATTACTTGTTGTGTGATTGATAAGTTTGAGTTTCTCAATTTGTCTCAAGGAAAAATTGAGTGGATGAATGATTTTTCTCGGCTGACTCGGGTCAAGTGAAAAACTTGTGCTCGCAACGCTTTGCTTGGTCTATTGTGTGCAGTTGCGAGTTGGGTGCGGCGATAGTTCGGCCATATGGACCGGCATGAGGCTTGGAGGGCTGAGATGCGGTCAAGGAGGTGGCGACGACATCGTGCGGCTTAAAAGCATGTACGCGGAGGACAAGAAAGCGGGTGGAGACGAGACGTGAGGACCAAGTCAGTGCGAGGGCGTTTTGGTAAAAATGTGGAATCTACCGAAGTATAACCAAGAACCTGCGGCGGCGGCCGAGAAGCGGTTTAGGGTTAGTTGCTTAGGGTAGAAGGAAATATGGATGGAGGATGGATCACTTAGACGCTTTGTGATGCGTGCTAAGTGCTCATGCCATCTAATGGGCTTAAGGCCCAAGTGGTGGGAGGTATGCTTCCACCACTATAAAAGGAGGGGTAAGAGGTGCTTATCCCTCAACCCTTTTGATTAGCTTTTGAGAGCTGCACTTTAAGGAGTGCTTTGCCTAGATGAGAGGCTTGTAAACACCAGAAAAACCCACGAAAATTCAATACAAAAAGATTTCTCCAATCCCTATGCGTTCTTGAGCTATCTACTCCATGACTTTTTTTGATTTTTATTTTCTTGCCTTCTTTGTGGTTTGATTCGTGGTATGGCAAGTAAGTGATGGGGAGATCATCTCTAGACTGATCCCATCCAAGCATATCCAAGGATCAACCCTTTTCCTTATTGATTTTGAGTTTTCTTGAAGAAAAGGCAAGAAATGAGGTTTTGTGATTAATCTTTGTAGGGGATTTGATGCTGTGATTTGGGGCTTGGAATAGGTTGCTGGTACATGTGAGATGATACCATATTGATTTGAGATAAAGATTCCTCACGAGTTTCCTTTCCCCTCAAAATTCCTCTTTTTCTCATTTCTAAGGGCTGATTGAAGAAAAAGGGTAAAGGTCTTGATTTGAGAAGTTTTTATGGAGATCAATACTTGATCTAGATTCACAAGACCTTCCTACACCTCTCTGCAAATTTTGGTTTGATTTGATTGGGTAAATTCTGAATTAGCCAAAAAGTTGGATCGAAATCTCAGTTCTGGAACCTGGCTAATCTTCTGCTGAATTCTTCAAATTCTTTAGTTTCTTCAGAAATCTCGGAGTGTCCGATTCTTCAATCTCAGAGCCTCCGAGATTGACTTCTGTTTTTGCCTGCTGAATTCTTCAGTTTCTTCAGAAATCTCGGAGTGTCCGATTCTTCAATCTCGGAGCCTCCGAGATTCACTACTATTTTTGCCTGCTGAGTTCTTCAGTTTCTTCAGAAATCTCGGAGTGTCCGATTCTTCAATCTCGGAACTTCCGAGATTCGCTTCTGTTCTTGTCTGCTGATTTTCTTCAGAAATCTTGGAGTGTCCGGAAAAATTCCCGGAACTTCCGAGATTCGCTACTGTTCTTATCTGTTGATTTTCTTCAGAAATCTCGGAGTGTCCGGAAAAATTCTCGGAACTTCTGATATTCTTTTTCTTCAGGCTGAATCGTTTCACTGTTTCTGCCATAAACTTTTGCGTTTGAACACGGAATTTGGTGATCTTGGACTTGTTTCAAAGCTATCGACGAGCTCCACGTCATCAAGGAATTTTGGGGGTGTTTTCGCTCCATTTTCACTTAGATCATACTAGTTCTTCAATATGACTACGTATGTGAAGAATTTGACGTCTGTGAAGAATCTGTGAAAGAAATTTGAACTCAACATTCATCCCCCCTCTGTCGGACGCCACTAATCCAACAATCAGGATTATCAAATAAACTAAAATATTCACAAATAATTTCTAACTCCTCAAATTGAGCATAAGCTTGTTGAGATAATAAAGGCAAATTGAACATGTCCTCCAGATAAGGTAGAGAATAAGCTTGCCTGACTGAAGTATGCGGCTCCTTAACAAAAGAATATAGATGTGAGAACTTAAGGTCCAGTGGCCTGTCACCCCAAAGGCCAGTCAAGAAAAAAGTACTATCTCCCGACCCAATTGTACATCGTGCTAAACCTTTAAAATCTCTAGGAGCTTAAGATGATCCTTCCACCAGAAAGAGCCAATAGTTGAATTACCTGGCGGAGTACCATCTGCGTAATATGATTGCCAGACCAATTTGACCCAAGGCAGCTGCAATTTGTTGAAGACTTATGCAGATTTTTAATCAGTAGAGCTGTGTTTTGTACAGACATGTTTAGCACGCCAAGGCCACCTTGATTCTTTGCTCTACAAACTTTATCCCAAGCTGCCAATGGGAGACCTTTAGCTTGTAGGTCAGATCCTCTCCATAAGCAATCCCTCATGTACTTGGTTACCTGAGCTTTGACTGTCTCTAGAAGGAGAAGGCTGCGCATGTAAAAAGTTGGTATAGAAGACGTGACAGACTTAACCATCTGTAGCTTCCCACCATATGAGAGAAAAACAGAGCAACTTGACAACCTGCGCTCAATTCGTTGCACCATTGGAAGGAAGTCTTCCACTCTTGGTCGTGTAATGCCTAAAGGGAGACCTAGATAAGTAAAGGGGAAGCTACTCTGCTGAAAGTTTAGACTCTGTCTGAGCACCATCATTTTTTCTTCAGGAACATTGATAGGAACAATAACAGTTTTGAATAATTTACCCCAAACCAGTGGATGAAGAAGTGCTTTCAGACAGAACAATTGAGTCGCACAGGCCACCATGATAATTAAGGTGTCATCAGCATATTGCACTAACGGAAAATCAGGGCATGAGGTATTTGAAGAGGTGCTCGGATCAAGTGTTGTTGCATAGCCTTATTAAGAATTGACTGTAGTAAATCAACAGCCAACGCAAAAAGCAAAGGAGATAGAGGGTCTCCTTGTCTCACACCTCTTAGACAGTTGATCACCTTTCCTGGGACCCCATTCAGGAGAACTGCTGAAGAACCTGAGGTCAGAATTTGAGAAATACAAGAATTTTGCTGTGATACGCTTAGCACTGTCAGTGGTCCGAACTGAAATCTCCCATGCATCCTTGACCACTTGCTTAAGCTAGAATGCTGCATTCAAAAGTTTTCAAACCTAAAATGGAAATCTTTAGGGATATTAGTGCCAATCTGTATGACATAAGGGACATGATCTGACTATGTTTTGGCTAAGGGCAACACCATTGTTGAAGGATAAGACACAGTCCAAGAGTTTGAAGAAAAGAACCAATCTAGCTTTTCTAATAAAGGGAAGTGTTGGGAAAGGGGTCCCCGCGCTAACCGGTTTCGACGTTTTTTCCATACTTAGGGAAAATCGATGGACCACATGACTTGTCGACGTCAAGTTCGTGCCAATGCCAAGCTCGAGCGAACGCCAAGTTCATGTCAACGCCAAGCCCGTGCGAACGCCAAGCTCGTGCGAATGCCAAGCTCGTGCCAACGCCAAGCCCGTGCGAGCGCCAAGTTCTCTCGCCGACACCAAGCTCGTGCGAACGCCAAGTTCGTGCGAATGCCAAGTTCTTGCCAACGCCAAGTTCGTGGGAACGCCAAGTCGTTGCGGGAAGATCGTTGCCACGGGGGGACGCATGACGAGCAGGGCCCGCGGGATATTCCCGGAATATTCTTGGAGGAAAGACGGGTTCGTCCTCGAGGGCACTAGTGTACCTAGGGGTAGGATTGTAAACAGCTTGGGGGCATTTTTGTAATCTCCTCTGCCCCTCCATTTTCCCTATAAATAGAGGGGCACCCCTCCCATTCTAAGGGGTCCAAATTCTGAAATAAAACTTCATTTGCTCCTCCTCTCCTCTAGTTCGTGGCTCTTAGCCAGTTCGAGTGTCCTCGCGCCGTGCGACCCGCGTGCGCGACTGCGGTGTCTCCACGACGTAGTTTCCCGGGCAACCCTCGTAGGTCCGCGTAGCCATGCGGGGGTGCCACAAGTTCACTATCTAGCCTCATTGCTACGGCAGTTGGCGCTGTCTGTGGGAAGCTAGCAAGAAGCTGTGTGATGAAGACCGCAATCGCCGCCGGGAGCCCGAAGATGCCACCGTCAACCCGTAGGACGATCGAGCCATGCTACCTAAGAAGCGAGGAGAAACGAAGCAGAAGGCCACGACCACCACCGCAACGGGCACGAGAGCGACGACCTGAAGGACGGTATGCGCCGGTGTCACAGCGTCCAGCTCGGCTCCCCATCACAGCGTCGACCTCGGCGTCTCCATTGCGGTGTCTCTGTCACGGCGTTGACTTCGGCACTCAGTCACCGAGTCGACCTTGCCCCTCCGTCGTGGTGTCGACCTCTACACTCCCCCGCTGCGTCGACTTTGGAACTCCGTCATGGAGTCGACCTCGCCCCTCCGTCGTGGCATCGACTTCCCCAGCACTCCATCGCAGCATCGGGCTCGACACTCCGTCGTGGCCTCGAGCTCGTCGACCTCACAGCTCTGTCGCGGTGTCGACCGCTCAGCGCCCTGTCGCGGCATCGACCGCTCGGTGCCCCATCATGACACTAACCTTGATAGCGTGTCACGGCATCAATTTCGGCACTTCGTCGCGCCATCGACACCGCTCGACACGTCACCGCCCACCCGCTGGCTTGTTCCTTTGGCGCCCAAGCTTGGGAATAACACACAAGGGGCTCATCTTCAGCATCGTCACCCAAAGCCTCCTCGTGTTGGCCGGGAGGAACCGCCTCCCCCGCGTGAGTCGAGCACCTAAACCTCCTCGTGTGCGCTGGGAAGCCCCATCTCCCCCGCACGAGTCGAGTCAAAAGCCTCCTCGCGTTGGCCGGGAGGAACCACCTCCCCCGTGTGAGTCGAGCACTTAAACTTCCTCGTGTGCGCTAGGAAGCCTCATCTCCCCCGCATGAGTCGAGTCAAAAGCCTCCTCACATTGGCCAGGAGGAACCATCTCCCCCACGTGTCGAGCACCTAAACCTCCTCGCGTTGGCTAGGAAGAACCATCTCCCCCACGTGAGTCGAGTGCCTAGGCCTCCTCGTGTGCACTGAGAAGCCCCACCTCCCCCGCATGAGTCGAGTCAAAAGCCTCCTCGTGTTGACCGGGAGGAACTGCCTCCCCCGCGTGAGTCAAGCACCTAAACCTCCTCGTGTGCGCTAGGAAGCCCCATCTCCCCCGCATGAGTCGAGTCAAAAGCCTCCTCACGTTGGCTAGGAGGAACCACCTCCCTTGTGCGAGTCGAGCACCTAAACCTCCTCGTGTGCGCGAGTCGAGTCAAAAGCCTCCTCACGTTGGCCGGGAGGAACCATCTCCCCCACGTAAGTCGAGCGCCTGAAACTCCTCGTAAGTGTCGGGATGCAATCCATGCCCGCATGAGTCGAGTGTAAAACCTCATGGTGGCTGGGAAGAAACATCTCCCCCACATGAGTCGAGTATTGTCGCTCCCCCGCATGAGCCGCCTTGCAAGCTAAAGAAGGCCCGATGCACACATCGCTGTGCGCCTATCTCTAAGTGTTTCATTCTTATGGGCAAGGACCTAGTATGCACGTTGCGATGCGTCAATCCTTTCTTGACATCAATACCCAGTATTTGATACAGGAAGAAAAACGCGAGGCCCAAAGATGACTACTCGCGCTCCCCCACCACGCCGGGGGACGCGAAGTCCCTTTTTTTTGATGGAGAGGTGAGATACCAAGTACCATGCCCAACATCGCAAGGGACTTTGCCACCAAAGTGTTCATGTGCCAACAGTGATCCCGCACGAGGCCAAGACAAGGAAGGGAACAATTTTTCAAAGCTTTCATAGAACACCACCAAAGCTATGTACGAGCTAGGCGAATGAAGGCACCTGGGCTGATGTGTGCAACCTCAGGCCCAAAGAACTTGAGCACCTTCTTCAGCAAATTTGCAACCGGGAAGCACAACCCAGCATCAAACAGCGCGGTGAAGGCCACGCCCTGGTCGGGCCTGGGCTTCCCCCACAGCTCCATCCCTTTTCCTTTAGCAAGCACCCCCTTGGCTTCCGTGCGCACCCCCGCGCATCCCCCTGCGGACGCCTCCGCGCGCCCCTCTGCGAGGGGTCCTCGTGCTCTTGCAGACGCCTCTACGCGCCCCTCCATGAGAGGTCCTCGTGCCCCCACGGACGGCTCCGCCCACCCCCCGCAGAGGGTCGACGCGCCCCCGCAGAGGGTGGCGCGCAGCCCCGCAGAGGGTCCTCGCACCCTCGCATACGACTTCTTGCGTGCGAGAGCTCGACGTCTTGAGGACAGGTCCCGGCCTCCCGGACGACCCTCGCGATGCGACGACATCAGAGGCGAGCCCTCTACTCATTGCCCCTGTGACCCTTGGCGTGCAATGACCTCACGCACCAGTGCTCCCTTCAGGCGTCGCGAGGACGGTGGGGGAGCGGGGTGGCGAGGTGGGCAACCGGGCTGCGAGCGGCGACCGTGGCGCTCCGTCACCGTGTCTCCGTCATGACATCTAGCTTGGTGCTCCGTCGTGTCATCGACCTTAGTGCTCCGTCGTGGTGGCCAACGCGGCGTCCAGCGTGGCGCTCCATCGCGGTGTCGACCTCGGCGCTCCGTCGTGGTATCTCCATTACGGCGTCCAACGCGGCGTCCAGCGTGGTGCTCCATCGTGGCGTCTCTATCATGGCATCGACCTCAGCGCTCCGTCGCAGCGTTGATAACGTCGCTCCGTCACGGCGTTGACCGTGGCACTCCGTTTCGGCGTTGACTTTGATGCTCTGTCGTGGCGTTTTCGTCATGACGTCGACCTCGGTGCTCCGTCATAGTGTCTCCGCCGTGGCGTTGACCTCGGCGCTTCATCATGGTGCTCTGTCACGGCGTTGACCACACTGCTCCGTCGCGGCGTCGACTTCGGCGCTCCGTCGTGGCCTCTCCATCGTGGTGTCAACCTCAGCGCTCCGTCATGGCGACTCCGTCGCGGTGTCAAACGCGGCGTCCAGCGTGGCGCTTCGTCGCGGCGTCGATCGTGACGCCTCCATCGTGGCGTCTTCGTTGCAGCATCGACCTCGGTGCTCTGTCGTGGCGTCTCTATCACGTTGTCCAATGCGGTGTCCAGCGTGGCGCTCCGTTGCGGCATCAACCGCGGTGCTCCGTCGTGGCGCAAGGGACTACGCCACCCAAGTACTCCGTCACGGCGTCCAACGTGGCGCTCTGTCATGGCGTCGACGGCGGCACTCCATCGTGGCATCGACCTCAGCGCTCCGTCGTGGCGTCTCCATCACGGCATCTGAAAGTGCATCTAGTGGCCCCCTAGTGGGTTTTGATGATTAATGACAAACGATTAAGGGACTAATGGTTTACTGAGTGTATTCAGGTGTATAGTCCCCAAGTAATTGGTTTAACCAGCGGATGTCGACCCCTAAAAAGTTAAAGATGAAGGAAGGCTTGGACCTAGAAGATTAGTGGTAATTTTCTAGTTTTTGATATGATCAAAAGATCATTTGAGTCTATAGGACAAGCCGCCTATTAAGAGGGGTGAGATATCTAAGTTAGAGGAAGAATCTTCATGTGTGCTCAGTCGAATCTCAGAAGACTTCTTTGAAATCTCTTTCTGAGGCACAGACAGTGATTCTCGGTAATACCGGTTTGAAGAATCGGATGTACCGAGATTGGCCTCTATTGCGAGGTTTGATGACTTAGTTGTCTCAAGCCTCGAAGAGCTTCAATTGTGGCATGATCGGTCTTCAATCCGGTGCTGTCAAGAATGGCCTCTGTGTTGGAGAGTTAGGGAACCCTGCCGCTTAGGGTTTGCCCTAGTTTTATATTTCGAAAACCGGTATGTCCGCTTTTGAAGACCGGTGCTTCCGGGATATGCTTCTGATATCCTAGACTAAGTCCCATTTGATTTGTCTTCGGTTCTTTCGGTTTCATTTCCGGTTGCACCGAGAATCTCTTCTAGACTTAGGTCTTATGCTACCCTAGATTATGTCCCATTCGATTTGTCTTCAGTTCTTCCGGTTCTGTTTCCGGTTGCACCGAGAATCTCTTCTGGACTTAGGTCTTATTCTGTCTCAGACTAAGTCTCATATGTTTTGTTTTCAGTTACACCGGTTTCGTTTCCGGGTTTACCGAGAATCTCCTCTGGACTTAGGTCTTCTTTGTGAAGCTATGTTACCGAGTTGATTTCCGGTTTGACCGCTTTTCTTCTCTGTGGAGAAGAACGTGTCAATACTTCAAATCTCGGTTTAACCGTCTTCAAAGTCGGCACTACCAGGAATCGCTTCTGGAAGTAACTCTGCGGAGTATAATCTTCAATCCTGGTGTGACCGTGTTCCTTTCGAAACTACCGACTTTGTGTTGAACACTTTCGCTGTGCATCTGAGTTCCTCAGATCTGACCATTGGTTTGAAACCTGGTGCTTCTGGTTTTGTATTCCGGTTGTGCCGAAGAATAATCTTTGTGCCCAACGACTCTTTTCTGAGCTGCAGCTATAAATAGCCCCCGACCCCCTTGCGGGCTCGGGAGGACACTCAGCGCAAAAAGACATTCTCTCACATCTGTGTTCCCCTTTCCTCTTGACTCTTTTGAGATCTACTTTGAGAGAGGAAAGCCTTGAGAGATTTGAGACTTGATTGAGCATTCAAGCAAGAGCTTCTTCGAGCCTAGAGTTCAAACATGTTACTCTTGGAGATTTGGCATCTCCTAGCCGGTTAGGCGTTGTTGAAGAGCTCCAATTTGTGGATTTGCCTCCAACAGTTTGTGAAGGTTTGGGAATCACCTCAAGATCCACCACGAGTGATTGAGCAAGTCTGTCGACGTGTAGACGTCTCTAGCGGTGGTCCGGTTGGACCCCCTTTGGGATTCGGCCTGGGGCGATATAGAGCTTCTTCTTAATGGGTTGTGGACGACGAGGTAATGACAAGATGACACAGGGATTTATCCAGGTTCAGGCCACCCAGAGGTGTAACACCCTACGTCCTGCTTTGGTTTTGTATTGATCAGTCTAGGGTATTTTGCTTACAAGGGGAGCTTTTCCCTCTGTGCTCTAATCCTAGCTGTCTTGCTCAAGAGACCAGCGGGAGAAGAACAGCCCAGGAGAGAAGAAGTGTGTTTTGCTACCTAGCTATTTGCTGAACCAAGGAAGATCTAACCGTATATGTGACTCCTTCACCAAGAAGCCGAACCC